>CAJHUC010001078.1:0-59395 GCA_905146915.1 Ostreobium quekettii
CGTGGAAATGAGGAGTGGTGGGTCTGACTCAAGGGCTGAGTCTTGTATGGGACTGGCTTAACTACTAGCGAAGCGATTGGGCACACTAAGTTGTGGGTACCTCGGGTTGTATTGGGACAAACAATGTCATGTAATGTATTGGTCCAGTGTGTGTGTGGACCTGGGTGGGACAAGGAGCCCGGCCCGGCGGAAACGAGTAAAACTTTCGATTATCGATTCGACGATATCGGGTATCCGTGGAGTGACTGGCCACATGAGAACCTCCCTGCGCAGCTTTCACCGGCATCCTCATCTTTAGTCGAAGAGTTTGTATTTTGCATATTAAAGGCTAAACCTTATTTACTGAAACGTAAAATCCACGTCGTGAACACAATGTTTTGCACTGCCTTTTGTATTCCCAACAGGCAGACGCAAACGTCTGCGAGACGCTCTTGTTTCAAAGCGCCAAGCTGCCATCTGGCAACACCTCGGCGAACGTGAACGTCCAACAGATGCTATATATTAGGCTTGTACTGGCTCCGAAACGTCGAAAAATGATAAACAAATTTGTCGAAATGTCGCCGCTGACATGGTGTTCACCACGCCCGTGGACGTCCACCCTGTCGACAGGATTCTGCCAGTGCGCACGGTCGTGCGTTGAAATCATCCTGAAATTGTGTGAAGTAAGCCATGTGAAATTCACATGGCTTACGTTTCTCCATTAACATTGTGAGTGAAGAAAACCCATGCAATATTGCTGATCAATGATTCTTTCGAAAATCAGTTAATTGTACAGTAAATGCTCAGTCAATGATGATTTGCAACTGAGTTTGAGATCCATAAATGATTGAATTGTGCTGACAGCAATTCAGTCCCAGCAGTGTTAGAGATCAGCGAATGGTGACCATGGCAAGGTAATCAACGTTGGCCAGACGTCCACAATTTTTTTCAATTCGTTAGTTTTTGAGAATATCAATTGCGGGAAACAGCGCATCAGCCACGTTGATCGTTGTTTAGTGGCACCTTCACTTGAATCCATATTGTCACGAGACTAGTTCAGTGATTCAAGGGCATTTAAATACCAGTTTTGGCATGTCATCTACTCAGTTGCAGCAGTTTTTTCGGAGTGAGAGGAAAGTGGTCTGTGACAAATTGAAATCGTTTAAAACTTCCAACGGCATCTGCATAATGTTGCTGCATGGATCCAATCCAATTTTGGTATTGAAACCTCTTGGTCAGTTGCGTAACTCACGAGCCAGTCAGGTACGACGTACACGTTGAACTCAAAGTTTGGTCTGCAAACTGGCGTACAATACAGCATGATGATTCCGCATCAGTTCAGCTGCAAACATGGCGCTCCCACCGTCGAAGTCCAGTGGATTGCTCAGAATTACCTGTTATGACCACAGCGGTGTTTGTTTGGGTCCAGCATATTCGGCAGTGAGCCATTTTAATGATACGTAAACACGGCCACACCCTCTGCACACCGACTCCCTCATTTCTGGTGACCAATTTCTGTCAAGCTTCCCTCGTCCCAGTTTGCCTTCGCACAACCCAAAGCCATACACAGTCTCACCAAGAATTCTGAGAGAGATATCCAGCTGAATATACTGCAGTACATTGAGCAGTTCTGAATGAAACTGTCGCCCAGCTCCTTCTCAATCTTCTCAGCCGCTTATGCAGCTGCTCTGTGAAAATATTGGTGTGTCTTGCAGTGAGCACGTTCCGTTGTGCCACTTTCTGAACGTATTGGGACCGCCTCTTGTACTATTGCCCTGGCAGCATACTTGCGCCACCAAATGCCTCGAGGTTTTTTGTCCATGGTCAGCAAAATCCAGTCGAGTATCAAAAAGACATCGAAGAACTGCATGAAAGCACTCACTCTGCATTAACCCGAGCATTTGTTAACCCAAGCATATATCCACTTGCAGGATTTTCGGATTTCCAAGAATGCATTCAAAATCATTTGCTGCACAGACGCCCTGTGCATACGTGGCCTTCAAATGCTGGCCATATTGTGTGAGGTGGACCTGGCATTATCGCAGAACAACACACTTATTATTTTGCACTTTTTTTTGCTTCTCCTTACTGCATAAACCACCATGTCTGCTTCACTTCTCTTCCACCAGAACGATGCCGTTCCCGAATTTTAGAAAACACAACCACCAGCGAAAAAAGAAGCATGACGCTTCAGAAAAAACATAATAATCATGTTTTTTTCCACAATTCTTCAACCACAGCGGCGCCGTTCCCGAATTCCAGAAACACATCCACCCCCCGCAAAATAACAATGTGGCCCCTCTGCCAAGTGCTCTGCATCATCTTTTCACAGCGTGGAAAGAGTCTTGCATGCACTTGCTCAGGAGGGGTTGCCCTTTGCATGACCTGTTTCTTCCCCTCTTCGCGCGGGCGACCATGACACATTTTGCTGGGCACATTGAGGTTGCAGCACGGACGGCGACATGCACATCTTTGTCGCAGCACCGACAGCTCAGTGACGCGTCCCTGGGGAAGGCAGGCCGGGAGGGCACAGAGGGATGCAAGGCGGGTCTCACACAAGGGCCAAGGTCCAGAGCCCACCACGGCGCCCGCACACCCAGGGTACTGTCAGTGGCCACTGGACAGGAAGGAGAAAGTTAGCTTGTCACGACAATACCATATGTGGGATATCTTCCTTTTCTTCTTTCTCTTCTCGTAACAAATCTTGGAGGGGCCGTGGATCGCCTCGGCGGGGCCAAACACCAGAGATCCGCGCACGGGCGTCCCACGCGGCCCACCCCGCCGCCTCAACAGATCCCGTCTTGGCCACGCCCTCCCACGTGCCCCTGACGTGGCCCCCCCTGTCACTATCCCCCCAGAAGTATCTCGCCCCCAATCTCCCACCCCCCATCCGGCGCCGGTCCGGGCCCGGCCCAGCTCGTGGACGCCGGGCGCCTGCGTCCCGGTCACGTGATCCGGGCCGGCGCCGGCCAGCGCACTTTTGCCGGGCCGAGAAAGGGCCGGGGGCCCGTGGCACGGCGCCCTCAGGTTTGCCGTGGCGGTGGCGCACCCAGGTGTATCTAGTGGCTGGCTGGATACGTATCACGCAACAGTCCCTGGGAGCGCCCACAGGCAATACCCACCCCTCCTGGCTTGCGCCTGGATCTTGGCCTGGGCGAGCGGGCACGGGGCAGGGTGGCCGGCGAGCGCCGCCCAGCGCCGGCGCGATGACCAAGGTGGCGAAAGACAGGGAGGGGCCGGGCGGCCTGGACGCGCTGTACGCGTCCGATGAGTTCCGGATGTATTGTTTCAAGGTGCGGGGGGGCCGCGGGGGGAGTTTTTGGCAAAAGAACCGGCGGAGAAAACCGGCGGAAAGGGCAAGGGGGCCCAAGCCAATCTCCGTGGCAAGAGGGGGGGAAACGGTGTGGCAGGCGGGGTGGGTGGGTGGGGGGAGAGGATGTGGCTGTTGGTGTTTTTGGCGCTTCGGCTGACAGCGGTGGGATGTCTGCGGGCAGGTGCTACCGTGCTCCAAGCACTACAGCCACGACTGGACGGTGTGCCCCTTCGCGCACCCGGGAGAGAAGGCCCGGCGGCGGGACCCGCGGGTGTTCCGCTACGCGGGCGTGGAGTGCCCGCACGTCAAGGAGGTGGGGCCCGGCTTCGATTCGGTTTCCTTTTGTGTCTGCCGGTTTTGGGTTGAATTCGGGGATTTGGCACAAGCTGTTGGGGTGGGGAGAGACCGAACATCTGGCATCATTTATGTGGCAAGGAGCGCAAAATTTGGTTAGGAGGTGTTTTGAGCGGTGTGGGACGTGGGGGAGGGAGGGGGCTGCGCGAGTCGAAGGGCCGCGAGTCGAAGAGCTGCGGCCGACGGGGTGGGCTGGCGGGCATGGCGATTCCCTCTGTGCGCCGGCTGGGCGCCTCCGACGGCCGAGGGGATGCGGGGCCAGGCCTTTGCGGCGCTCATCTCCCAGAAAATTACCCCGGGGCGGTGTGGCGCCGGCGGGGAGGCGTGTGGCCTGCGCCCCCGCGCTCTGCGACGATCTGCCTTCGCTCTGCGCCGGTCTTTTGACCGCGCGGGTCCCCCAGCGGGGCACCGTGGCGCTTCCTGCGGTCGCGTCGCCCGTTGTGGGGACCCGGTTGTCGGTGGAGGGAGGAAACGGGCGCTGACGCGGTTCTGTGCGGTGGCGCCAGGGGCTGAAGTGTCCGCGCGGCGACCTGTGCCCCTTCGCTCACAACATATTCGAGTGCTGGCTGCATCCCACCAGGTGAGAAGGCAGAGTCCGTTTGAGGTCATTTGGTGCGGACATGACGGACCTTGCCCTCGTGTCCGTGGGAGGATGGCGGGCACAGGTTCTGTTTCTTGAAGGTTGTGGAACTAAGTCAGTTTGTGACAGCGCCTGGTCGTGAATGCTCATTCCACTCCCAGGGCAGGCAAGGGATGTCTCCAAGAAGCACAGCCCCGTCTGCTTTCCTGCTGCAGCCGTTGGCACATGGGCAAACACTGGCAGCCAGTGCATGGCAACCAGACCAGAGCTGTTGTTCTGTGTACTGGGAACCCAACCCTGTGCGCGATACTGTCCCTTCTTGTTGTCTGTCATGGCAGAATATGCACATCTTGCGCTTGCCATGCCCGCTGAAATGGTCCAGGTGCAAGCAGCCTTGCTCACATTGCCCTGCCAACCTGGCATGAGGCGTTGGCCATTCTGCTGCATCTGCTTGGTGCCCGATTCTCCAATTCCTCGCAGATTCTTGCCTGGTGCAGTGCAGGGAGCAGATGGCAGACGTGCCTTCAAGGGGTATTAGACACATTGTGTGGAAGAGTGCATGGTGCATGACTCCCCTCAGCATGTGAATAGCGCACAGTTTTTCTTCTTCATTTTGGAATCGTAGTCTGCTCAATAGTTGATAAACAACAGCCCCTAAACAAAGCTGCTGAAGGGACAAATTTCAGCCAGAGGCCAACAGCATTAGTAAAAAGTCGCACTTTTACCTCACTGCAGTGCTCAATGCACAGGACAGAGCACCGCATATCCCTGCCCCCCTTCCCTGCGCGTGCGACCCTCCATATTGGAGCAAGGGACCTGTTTCCAAAGGCTTTGCCACCAGCACGGCCCAGTTCTTCCCACTGCAAACATATCTTCCCTGAGCAAACACATGGCAGCAACTTGCGCAGTGGCAATGAATGGCAGCGTTGCATCACTCGTGGTTGCTGGTTTACCCAGTCACTGGCTTATGTTGAGAAGAACTGTGCGGATCGTCCTTTGACTCAGACAGAGACAAATGGACTCCCCACTCTGAGTGAGTTTTTCTTGTGCAGTGCTTTTTCCCCATTTCAGCAGATTGTTCCGATGTGTCCAGTCTGCAACAGTAATAGCATTCTAAGCAGTTTACAAGTGCCGGGTCGTTCTGCGGCTAATTCTCTGGGGTTTGCAACCTCACCAGACGGGAATCTCAGTACTGGTGGTAGTACACTGTTTTCGCAGGTATTGTGCTGTCTGAAAATGAACATCGAAGGTCTGCGAAGCTGGGTGCCATCACTGTTCTGCCTATTCTGCATTGCTACTACCCATTCGTTGTATGTGGTGGACACCTGGGCTATCACGATCCTGGACAGCTGGGAGGAAGTGTTGCAACTTTGAGCAATCAAGAAGAATCTCTACACATGGCACGCATACCGTGAGCAAAACTATAATTTGCGTGTGCTGCACGGAAATATGCATGCCTCAGAATGCCTCCAACTGCAGCGTTGCCATCCTGCATATACCCTGTGTGACAGCCCATGTTGTTCCTTGTACCTGCGACAGGTACAGGACCCAGCTGTGCAATGAGCCCGCATCTTGTAGGAGGAAGGTGTGCTTCTTTGCACATTCCCTGGAGGAGCTGAGGGAGCCGTCCAACCCACTGGAGGCAGTCCCCAGTGAAGGTGGTGCCAAGACCGCCAGACTGTCACTGGACAGTGGCACAAGCTCCAACCTTGCTGCCATGGGTGCCTCGGGCAGTGCGCGACGCTCAGTGGACATCCCCAAGTCCCCGCAGCCCTCCCCAGAGCAGCTCCAGGTCAGACTCGTTGCCAAGAAACCTTTGTTTTCTTTTGTTGTTGTTGTTGCTGTTATGTTGTGCATCTGTGTGTCAACAGTTTGTTGCAAAGTTGTGGCCATGCACTTAACAATCATAAGAGGCTCAACAGCAGATGGAGTGCTATAGGTGTCAACCCACAGGTGGAAGGAAAGCCGGTTAGTTGTTGTCTACGTGTGAATATGCTGTGACGTGAATTAAAGGGAGCAGCAAGGATTTGTTGGGGCTGCGGGGAAGCCCTTAAGTGCCTTTCCCTGTGCAAATACTGTGAGAAATTGACAATGTGAAACTTTGAGCTGCATGTTTCCAAAATTGGCGGCACAGGCTATACCCTAGCAAACACAGATCTGTGCCAAGCGTTAGCCTGCACAATGACTCTGAGCACTGGATCTCCAGCATTGGTGGTGTGCAAACTTCAATTCAAAATAGACTCAGTTGCAGTGAGCTGTTGCAGAGTCAGAACCCCTCTCTGACAGTGATGGAACTATTCTGGTGCTGAAGCAGTATCGCATTTCCCAGTACTTGATCTCGTATGGTAGATGTCCCTATGCAGGCCCAGCTGCCCGCTGCCCAAGTGGACAGCGCCAATAGTTCAGTGTATTGCTTTCCACATGGCCATCTCAAAATGCACACATGTGCACTGTAACATAGTAGGCTGTGTAGGGCAAAGATTTTCCTGGCAAATTGCTGGCTGAATAGAAGGCTCCCACTTGTGTCTTTTTGCATATTGGCTGGCTGTTGCTGTACTGTGGCTGTGTGTGCAGTGATGGCCAGATGCCTGACTGTCTATCCGAAAGGAGCCGGCCATTGACCACCACAAGTTGGTCCTTGAGGCCTTTGCCACATTGCTAATGCAGCAAATTTTGAGTTCTCTTTATCAGCAGCTGGGCAGAACATTTCCCAGCACAGCCAAAGCATGCATCTTTGTTGCTGAGTTGTTCACTTGTGCCATTCGCTGTTGAAGTGTCCTCAGTGCAGCGAATCGTTGGCCAGTAGTTTTGGTAAGCTCCTAACTGGGAGTTCCAAGCGGGGCTGTTCGCTTAGCCAAGTTTGTGCCCCTTGATCTTGCCTCACACAACTGCACCACCTTATTGGATTGCAGCATGCAGCAAAGAGCTCACAGTGTTGGTATGCAGTCCATAAAGTCTCACAGCTGAGTCTGATGCTGTAACTAAACTGGCATGTGTAGACACAGCTGTTCTGCCCCGACGGACAAATTTCTTGGCTGAATTCGAGTTGATGTTGCAGGTGTCGGGTGGCCTTGCCAGCATGCATCAGATACCTGGCGTGTCTGCTGCCCTGAACAGCATCAGCCAGGCCTCTGGCTCCAACGCGTCCATCCATGACCTCGCAGGGCTTCTGCAACAGCTCACGGTGTCCATGGGCTCGCAGCAGATTCCACAGAACGAACGCATCGTCCAGCTGCTGTTGATGTTGCTGGGTGAGATCGCCCACGCCAATGGAGGGCAGCCTGCCGAGGGACACGGTGGTGAAGAATCTGTGGGTGCCCCCCGGGCCACATTCCCCAGGGTGTCGATCGACAACCATGGCTTGCAAAGGTCTCCGGGCTTGAACCTGGGCTTTGCTAGCAATGGCGCAATGCAGGTGTGGACACTGGCAATGTGTGACCACAGACAAATCTGCGTGCTGCATGGTTTTGCATGCTGTTCTATTGCAGTCGATGACCTTTGCATCACCTTCTGCAGTATGCAAAGAGCGTGTCAGAAGCCTTGATCACCAATGGCACCCAATTTGCGTGTCTCGTTTTTCCTGTTGTGAGAACTTCTATGCTCTGCAGTTGACGAATCTGAAACCGATGTGTGGTGCAGGGCCCCAGCGATGTGGCCAACCAGGGTATCCCGGAACACGCCCCTCTTAAGGCACCCCTGGGTCGGGTGTCCATGGATGGTGTCATGAATCCCTATGGTCCGGGCATGCACACCCGGGGGCCGTCCATCGACGCCTTGGGTGCAGTGGCAGTGTCAGAAGCCCTCTCGATGGGCTTGAGCGGGGTCAGGCGTGTCTCGGTTGACAGTGCCCTGCTGACAGGTAGCATTGGCTTCGTTGCTGGATCCTTTTTGAATGTGCTTGTCTGCCCAGGGTGAACCAGTACCTTGCCTTGCATGTTCTGAAGGGTAATGGCATGTATCCAAAAGTTTTGTATTCTGGCCCTGTGCTGCACAGTTGTTCAAGGTAGAAACATAGATACAGCTTGCCTATGTTCTCCACCCGGTCTCTGTTGTTGTGCAACTCCTCTGTTTACCGATTGGGGAACGAATGGGTAGCTTTATAATGTGTCCCAGACTGCACACAGGCTGAAATCCTTGAGCAAGCACAAGCCTTAAAAATGTAAAGAACCCCACCGGTATGCTCTATACTGCCCCCATGGCTTGAAAATGCCTGAATACCAGAATCGCTAAGAATCAGAAAAGTCAGAAAGTGCCCAATTTTTGCCAGGGATTTCTGAGGAGTGACTGCAAGAAAGTCTGTGTTTGTCGTCAGCCCTGGATCTGTGGCTTCTTATGGCATCACATCCTGCATACATACCTGTGTGCCATTGTGCAAATCCATTGGTCTCATTGCTCCTGCCAGACAAAGGAGAGCCCCAGTGCGCCATCGTTTTGTCTTGAACTGGTTGCGATCTTCCTGTGCCTCTCACACCTGTGCTTCTGAATTGAAGTAAGGGTTTTTCATGTCCTGCTAGTTCACATCTTGTGCAAATGCATTGTACAAGGGGTTCTCAGATACCTGCCAGTGGCTGTTGCTTGTGTACTAGCACTCCTCCGTTCTCACGTCTGCTGTCTAATAGACAACGTGGATGGAGTTGTGCTTGTCCTGGCCTTATATTTCTTATACTTGTACTTGAAGTAGGTGCTAGTGCAATACTTCATCATGTTCTGCCAAATCTAGCCCATATAACTAAAAGGATTGTCTGCCTTCCAGGCTATCATCTACCCATGCAGGGCACAAGGGTGGCCCCTGGGATGCCATACAGCTTCCTTGACGCCGGGAGGATGGCCCCTAATGTGGGCTTCAACCGCACTGTCGTTGATGTCAACATGCTGAGGTCATCAACAGACAGCAGCCGCTCAGACGAGACGCAGATGAGGAGGCAGTCCACTGACGCCAACCTGCCGGATGCTTTCATCCTGCATTCCTGAATGGGGCTGCCTGTGTATTGAGCACGGACGAGCGCCAGGTTCTGAGGCGGTCCGAGGTGAAGGTTGGCCTGGCCTGACCTGGCCTGCTGAACGAATGGGATTGTTGGCTCTGGCCCGTCGCGGTCAGCAGGGCTTGAGAATAAGAGCGAGTGGATGAGAAGCGAATCTTCTGTGGGGGTCTGGCTGGTGCTGTTCTTTTTGCTATGGGGTACTTGTTTGCCTCGGAAGGGAATCGGAGGATTCGGGCCCGTGCTGAGAGTGGCGTGAGTCGGCCTCTGTTTCCCCTTCTTTGTGAGGCCACTTTGGATGGCATGGGCATGGGATCTGCAAAGCGGCGCAGCAGTGGTGGGTTGCTGGGCCGCGTGGCTCCCAATGCAGAGCCCGTGCGAGGGGGGCGTGGTGGGACGCAGGTCCCCGGCGGTTGGGGCATTGGTGAGCTTTTCAGGATAGCGGGAGGGCAGGGCCCGGCGAACTGCCTGCGCTTGAGAAGATGGCGCATGGATGACGCCGATCCAGCGGGCGGGCTGTCCCACCACGAGGCATCATTGGGATGCGTGGGGGCTTCGGAATTGTCTATGTTGTGAAGAGGCGTGGCGTGTATGGGCGCGCTGAGATTTTGATATTGAGATTGTAGCCCATTGGACAGGAGAGGCGCCATGGGATTGTTGGGGTCTCAAGGTGTGTATTTTTCAGTGCCCAGGGTCCCAGGGAGCTGCTCAGTTTTTGTATTCATTTACTATTGGATTAATGACTGAGGGATGCCATTTTCCCTGCCTAGGGAGCGTCGACCTAAGGATTGATTCTATGGGGTCGTTGCCTCGCTGATTTGGATTGGTGTGAAGAACATTCGTCATATGGTTGGAGGGTCGGTTGATTGGTTGGTGCTAATTGCTGCATGCCGCTTGTGCTTTGCGAAACGTCACAATTGGAATGACAGTCGTACTGCGGGGCGCGGGACATTTTGCGGGGTGGCCATTGGTATTGTGGGATGGAGGGGCGAGAGCACAAGGGTGCCGGGGGCGGTTGCTGTCGTTGCCGTGCACAGCTCGCACGGACGTGGAGCAAAAGACGACGTTCCGAGTGAGGGGCCTCGACCGCATTGGGGCATGTCATTCGGAGTTTGGTGCTGGATCAATTGGGGTGCACGTGGTGGCGCTGCCGGGTGGTGCTCAAACTGACAGAACCTGGCTGTCGGCCTGGGTGCCTGAGTTGCCGAATGTGCGCCGTGACTGGACGGGGCGCGCTGTGCATGGTCATGTTGGCATACGCGGCCTGGATTGGCATGGAACTCGGGCTTCGGGAGCTTGTCGGCGCGCCATTTGTCGCAATTTACTTTCTTTATTGCTGTAAAACGTACATCCATTTCTGGATGCGTGGATGGGAAACGCTGGGCGGGCATCGAAACATTCCTGCCCTTTGTCGCGGAAGAAGGGGGCAGGAGGGTTCCTGGCTGGTGGGCGTGCCGGCGAGAGAAAGGCATCATTCCTGGTGGCTGGCGGCTGCAGCGGAAGGGGGCAGCCTGTTGGCAGTTGCGCTCAGCGCAACTGCATCGGCCATCCTGGGCCTGTAGATTGCCTCCAGCGCAACAATCTTCTGCGATGCGATTACAGGCTGCCTGTCAGGCAATCCCCTTCCGCCAACCTTGTGCTCCCCATTGTGGAGTATTGCGCAAGTGAGCCACTACTTGAGAATTTGCAAGCAGTGGCTCGCTTGCCACGATATCATGACACTTCTCGATGATTTGGTGCATGATGTCATGTGCTCGAGCTAATGCGCCGTGTGCAGCTGCCAGCCTGACCTGAAGGGCACGACGCATCTCGTACTTGCGCAGCGTCGCCGTTTAAGCCAAACAATGCTCTTCAGTGCATTTCCTTTTGGGGCCGATTTCAATTGCAGATGATTATTCCTGTTTTGAAGCAGTCAGCCTTGCCTGCGTGTGCCCTGCGCATCCTGATGCCAGGTGAATTTTGACACCACAGATCGTGCATCCATCGATCAGCGTAATTGCATCTGGCGAACATTCGTACCTATTCCTGCTGCTGCAGATACCCCCCTCTCCCACCCACCCACTCACCCACCCCACACGAGCACATGCTTCTTCTGCTCTTTGTGTTGGTTGCGCCCATCTTCTTGCCCATCACATTTAGCGGCATGGAGCAGACTCTTACACACACTTGCTTAGGAGTGGGTGCCCTTTGTACGACCTGTTTCTTCCAGCGTATAGCAAATCTTACCCCAGGGCCTATCCCAAGGTGCCGCGCTGTCCTTCCTTTCGGAACACCCTGCAGTGACAACTGTGAACTGCTGGCAAAACAGCAAGCCGACAGCCGCCACGTTGCCCTGATGTGCAGAAATTCGTGCTGGCGAGTAGGGCAGCAGCGAACGCCCAGTTTGCTGGGGTTGGTGACAATTTGGCTGGTCACATTCTGGCCAAAGTATCTGGCCAGAAGTTCTCGCCAAATTAGAGCCTGGGAGAGGGGTGAAAAAACGCCATCCCGCAGCCAGCCTTGGAACGCTCTTGCGGCCCGGAACGCCGCCGCGCACACAGTCGGCGCTGCGCCTCAGATCGACAATGCGCTGCGCCTGTCGGCCCCCCGCGGGCCGCGTCGCCCTGGCGGGCGGCCTCCTGCCTCTGCCGTCCTCGGGTGAGTCCAGCGCAACCGCTGCCCTCGCCATACCATTGGCCGCTCGATCGGCATTTGGCAAAGGTAACGGCCCAAGGCGGTGCCATGGCGGTGCAGGTCTGCGGGTTTGCTGGAGGGGAGCGCGTGGAGGCGGGGTGGCCGTTCGGGCTGGCCTGGACGCGGGGAGCGCGCATCATGTCGCGGAGGCGGCAATCAGGTGCGGGGGTGGGTGGGTCAATCGCCATGTGGGGATTGTGCAAGGCTGCGGGTGTGGGATTGTCACAAAGAGAAGGGAAAACAGGTCGTGCAAAGGGCAACCCTGCCTGAGCAGGTGCTTGCGAGACTCTTTGCGTGCTGTGAGAAGATGATGCAGAGTCTTGGGTGCCAAATGATGGCACAATAAGCGAGAAACGCAATGGGGGGAATGCCGCGGATTGGGCGCGCGGTGCTTGAGCCACGGTTGAGTCGCCGCACAGCGCCGGGGTCTCCTGGTGGAAATAATCAGTTAAGAGAGTGCGAGAGGAGAGGTGGAGGCTGCGGGACGCCTGTGGTTGAAATGGGCGTTCCGCAGAGTGGGAATCGCAGCGCTACCTTGACGGGCGCAGGAGGCCCTTTGTTCAACCAACAAACGAAGAAAAACTGAAGGGAGAAACGAAGAAATGAACTTGTCATGCGCAACGGGCGACCGACCGGTCTGCGCGGCTCCCTGCGCAGGGCCGTGCAGCCCCACCTGGCGGAGATGGCCACCTCGGCTTTCAATTTGATGCACAGCATCGCCGACGAGGCGTCGACGGTGATGGACGCCAGCGCGGGGGTGGACATCGACGTGGGGGCCGCCGTGTCGGCGGCGGCGTCGGAGGCCGCGCAGGCCGCGGCGGACGCGTCGTCCAGCGGCTCGGGCGGCGGGGGAGTGTTCGAGTTCCTGGCGGTGGCCTTCACCGAGTTCCTCAAGGTGGGGCGCGGAGGCTTGGTGGGCGACATTCCTTCCGTAAACCTGCATCTTTCTTTTTTCCTTTCTTTTCCTTTATCTAGAAATCTCCGTTATAAATAATGTTGTCCATGAGTTTGGCAATCTCCTTGAATAACTCCTTGGCAAATTCGCATTGGAAAGACAAAGCGGGGTGGTTGCATCTGGGAGGTGATGAAACTTCACACGGTGGAATTTGTGAGATAAGCTGTGGAGACGATGGGGGCGCCTCTTCCTTGCATTGGGTTCCAGGGGGGACTGATGGGGGTTTTGGGTTTTGCACCGAATGGAGCAGTGTATCTGGGGCACACCTGTTGTCATGGTGCCTGTCTCTGTTGGGCTCTGAACATCAGGCAGTCTCAGTTGCTCAGGCGGTCTACAAGGACCTTGGGTGTCGTGGATTGATGAAAGGGAGCTCTCTCAACCCCCATGCCATAAGAACACACAAAGTAAAGGTGACACAAGAGTGTCTGGGAAGCAACAGGACGATCGAAACTGTCTGCAAGCTGTCTGCAACTGTCCAGCTGAACCAGGACTCTGGCAATCCTTGCATTGCCCAAAGTCGCTGCTGTTGAATAGCACACTATTGAACCGTTTGCAAGGGCTCCAAGGTCCCAAAGTGTGGCCAGAGTATCCCCAATTCACATGCCTTCCTTTTTAACCCTAAATTTTGGCACAAAATGGACGCACTGACCTCACTAACTTCAAGGTCCTTGCAGTGTGCTGGACTTCAACAGAACAGGTGGCTGGTCACTAGCCATAAAAGTCTCAAAATCATTTGATTGCATTCGTGAATGTTTGATCGAACATTGCCCATGCGCCTGAAAAGCTTCGTGGGCATAGTTCAGTGCGTAGTGCTCGATCCAGCCTGTTGGCTGGAGCCCGATGTTGTCTCCTTCGAAACTTGCCGATGGATGAACTTTCCTTGCACAACCATATCCCCTGAATACAACAGCTTGTTGATTGGGATTCGTTTGTCATCTCACTACAGGGCGATTCCGCGTGCAGTTGCATCAGGTCGTCCTCCAACTTTTCTTAAGCCCATGTACAATCTTGGTACTTGAGTGTGACACTTGTGTCTGCTATTATGTGTATGTATGCCCATCCAGAGCCTAGCGCAATCTCTTAATCCCTGCGTGGGAACAGATATGTGAATACAAGTAGCAAAGGATGGCTGGTGGTGATGTAAAAGACAATGCAGACACTTCTGCTCTGGGCAGCATTCCCCTGTCAGTTCCCCATTGCTGACATACAACACTGGTGTCAGCATTCCCCCTTTCACTTTCTTGCATTTTCCATCCTGGGTAATGTCCAGGATTGGTACCAAGTTCGCAGAAGGTGGCAGACGTCTCAAGTTGTAATTGCTCCATACGTTTGCTGATGTGTGGAAGTTCCATGGGTTAGTCTATCATGCCCACCACCACAATCGGCTGCCAATGTACACACACCAGTTGCACATGGAATTCCTAATTGATTGCAACTGTTACAGCATGCTTGATATGGTTCTAACTGGACAAGACACTTCCTGTGACCTGTCAGGCAAGTTCTGTCGCTGTTCACGAGCACACAATTGTGTATGTATTTGCATCAATGTATGCTGTGCACGTAAGATGCTTTTGACTTGTGTGGATGTGTATGTGGTTCCTGATGAATTGCACGTCACTCTCCAGATAAGCATCGCTATCGAAGCAACTGGCAATCGGTCTGCATATGCTGTCAATTCCACCCAGACATCCATCAGCTGTTCACTGGCACCAGCTCGAACTCTGTGTGGACCAGAGACCTATGCTTGGAGAACATTTGAGGGTTCAAGTGTACAAACTGGTAACAGAAGATTTGTTTCGTGTTTGACAGATCATCGATGGCGGATTGGAGCTCTTCGGCGTTCCTTATTCATATGGCTTTTCCATCATTGTCCTAACCATCATTGTCAAGGTGGCCACTTTCCCACTCACAAAGCAGCAGGTGAGTGACCGCGGTGTATTGAGACGACTCCGATAAGATGGTGAGCTGGGGAATGAGTCACAGCAAGAGCTGATGGCTGTGAAGATTGCCTTTTGTAGGGAATACGAATGAGCACACATTGATTGGTGGGCGCAGAGGGCAGCCATTCTTGTGCAAGTTCTAGAGTGTGGAAAAAGTGGCATTTGCAGACTGCCACCACCAGTGCCAGCAATCACTTGAGCGATCACAGGGCCACAAACGTCCATCATTGTATTGATACCAACCCAGCCTGAAAACCGTGCTCTTTACGTTTGATATTTTGAACCATGCCAACGGAGCAATAATACAAGGCTGGAACACGCATGACTTTTTACATTTGCCAGTTGTTTATCATTCCAGAATTTCCAGCTTTGTGGAGCTCTCTTGAGCACACTGTGCTGCTAGCACCCTCAGGTCTTGTGGGGAGCTACGATTTCAGTCTGGGGTTGGGTCTGAGTGAATATTGTGCTCTGTCTCCACGTGATAGGTTCCTCCTACAAAATTAATGTTCAGAAAAGTCCCAACAACTGTGTGGCCGGTGGTGCAAAGCCACAATTGTAACAAATTTATTATGTGCAGATTTGTGACAGCGAAAACCAAGCCAGAACTGCTGACCTGAGAAGGGCAGCTGTGGGCATTGACTTCCTCCACTCTGCAAATGAAACTTAGCATCTTGCTGTAATGAATTCAGCAGCGGTGCTATACGCATTTGCAACACAAACTGCAGTCCGCATCCAGCTGACTGGCAGATGTGCATCGCTCGGCCTGGAGCTGCAGACCAACACAAAGCAGTTGAAGTCTAGGGTAGCCCAAGTGCCACCCCTCCCATGAATTCCGCCTGGGCTATGAAGACCTGACAGTGGTATTGTTTTGCTTGGCAACCTTAGTCTTGCAGCGTGCACCATCTGTTCAGCTTGCTTCTGCCCTTTATGTAGTATTTTTATCTAGTGTTTGTGATGTAAAAGGGAAGGTGGATGTTGGGTGAACCGATTGGCTCAAATTGCCCCACGCAGTTGTGCAGGCGACTCTGCAGGGCCTTTTCGCAGTATCCAGAAAACGAGCACAGGTGCAGATAGCAACAGAAATGCAGTGAGGGTCCAATTTTTCACAATTCTTCATTGCTGGTGTAGTTGCGATTGCTGTTGCTGGTTGCATATCCAGTTCGCAGTGCGCATGACACCACACTTGCCAAGACTGCTGTTGGCAGTCTCTGCTGATTTTGTCCCAAGTCACTGAGCCGTTGGCCTCAGATCTCATAGCCAGCAATGACATGATTTCACATAATCTTCACTGCCAAAGCATCAGGTTGATGGAATTCTGTAGGATTGAATGTGTTTCATCCGCAGGTCGAGTCGTCCCTCAACATGCAGGCCCTCCAGCCACGCATGAAGGAAATGCAGGAGAAGTACAAGAACGACCCTGAGCGGATGCAGCAGGAGACGGCGCTCCTGTACCAAGAAGCTGGCGTCAATCCATTGGCGGGCTGCCTGCCAACCCTTGCTACGATTCCAGTGTTCATCGGACTGTACCGGGCGTTGCTCCTGGCGGCTGATGAGGGGCTGCTGAAGGACGGCTTCTTTTGGATACCTTCACTGGCAGGGCCAACTTCCATAGCGGCCAGACAGGAGGTGAGTGGCTATGTTGTGCTTGGGGGGGGTGCGCCCATCGCACAACATGCTGCCCTCATCTTCTGAGAGTGAGTGTTCGAGACAGGAGGGGGTGGTTTCATGTACTGCTCTGCCCAGGGCCCTTCAGCTCACTCATTTTGTCAGATCTTTGTGGGGCAGATCTGCCAGAGAACACATGATCGATCGTTGTTCTGGGCACAATAGAAGATGCTGGCTTGTTCAGTTGCACGTGGTGTTCCTAACTTGCTGGTTTTCTGGGCCTTCAGGCATGTGTAAGGAGAAACTGCTGGCACAGGGCCATGCAGGAATTGGACTGTCTGTTGATTGCTCGATGGAATATGTTTGCCGACCTTGCCTTGCATCCCTAGTTTGCATCTTCTACTCAGTCAAACAGAACAGTAAGAGCAGTGAATGTCAGTTGTTAGTGCCTGTGCCTCCCTGTGACTGAAGTGTGTACTGATGGCAAACAAGTGTCTTGTTACAAGGGAGCAAGGGGCACCTCATCAGTTAGCAAAGCATCCACTTGTACCTATGACAATGTGCAGCAGCACAGTGCAAGAAACCAGTTTTAGGGCATGTAGTGTGTGTGTAGTACTATGTGTGGAAGGCAAGGCAGCACCAGAAAAGGCAACAGGAACAGTGAAGTTGGCAGCTTTTGATGCTGGCATGACAGAGAAAACGTGCATTTGGTGTGGTTGTTTTGTTGACAGCAATGTGCTTGCTGCTGCTCCAGGGTCTCGGCTTGTCATGGCTGTTTCCCTTTGTGGATGGTGCGCCCCCAGTTGGGTGGGACGATGCACGTGCATACCTCATTCTGCCGCTGGTGCTCATCATATCGCAGTACATTTCACAGGCGATCATGCAGCAGAAGAACACTGACCCATCGCAGCAGGGTGCTCAAGCGCTGCTGAAGTTCTTGCCGTTGATGTTGGGTGAGTTTCAGTGTTAATGCTGGGATTCGCCGCAATCTGGTGCTTGGACATTTGAACGCTCATCCTTTGATTGCTGCTGTCGGAGCGTGTCAAAGGCATGAGAGATCCCATTGTCCAAAATACGATGAGCACGAATGCCAAGGTCCAAATTGAGTCTGCTGCAAACTGCTAAGCGTCATTTTCCACCAAACTTCCTGAGAAAGGGCAGAATGCACAGATCTGCAATATTCCTGCAAACTGACTTGCACAACAGAGGATGACCAAGGTATCCCTTGGAACTTATGTACACATACTGGGACCCGCACCTGCTGCATGTTGCCAAGGTGAAATGTCTCGTTGAGTACATTGGTCACGATTGCCGTGCTTGACCAGTCCACCAACAAGAGTGGTCAGCTGTGTTCACTGTGGGACACATGCCGGCATGGGTATGGGCTGGCACTGGGCACTCAAGGGCATGATCGATTAATTTCACTGGCTGAAAATGTATCCTGTAGTGCATGGCAGTGCGAACGACTGGCCGGGCATGCTTCCTGGCATTCATGGCAGTGCATGTACTTGGCTGAGCAATGGGACATTGTGGGACATATGTGATATGTTTTGAATGCACTGCATGAAGCTGCAAGACTAAAGGAACACAGAATCACAGAATCAGGCCAACCATTTCACTACCTTCACTGTCTGATGGAAGACTTCCCTTGTGCTTTGACAACAAGCTGGGCTTGACAGAAAAGTTGATGAACATCTTTGTTGATGCCATGTGATATGGGATTCACAACTTGGAAAATGGCAACTTTGCTGAAGTCCATCGCAAGTGCAGTAAAATAGTTCACCCTGTGTTTCAGCAGATATTGCAGGGCTGGTGTTGATCAGGCTTGTTGTTGACGCCGTAAACACAGATCGCATTTACGTTTTTACACGTAAAAATAGTTTTTTATGTTTGACACGTAAAACGCGTAAAAATATGTAAATACAACGTAAAAGCAGCCCCGTGTACATAAGGACAGTACATACAGCCTTTGGGACTCCGGGAATGGCATCCAGACGCACTGGAATGGGCAGAAAACGAATTTTGTTCCACTTCGTCGTGGCCCTTGCCGAGTGGGAAGTGGACGCTGCGTTGCGGGCACTCAAGGGGGGGGATTACTGATCACTGTACACAGCTTCCAATCGTGTAACCTGGGTGTCACAACGAGCCGTAAAAACGTAAAAACAGCCGAAAAAATAGCCTCTTTTGCAAATTTGCGTTTTTATGCGTAAAAACGTGAACGTAAATGTACATGACGAGCCTGGTGTTGATTTCTCTTTGCAATATAATTGTTTGTGTTTGGCTTCTTTAAAATTTTGAGCCCCAGCTGAAGTTTGTTATATCTACTTGCTGTTGGATCTGTGTTTTGTCTCACGAAGGTGAGTGCAGTCTGTAAATGTCCACTCACATCACATTCAATGTGGAGTTCATCCACTATGCTTCTGTGCCCTGTAAAGGCAAATACTCTGATGACAATCCTAATAAGGCACCTGGCTCGCAGTGCTTTGGCAAAATCTACTTGTTCTTCATTTGCAGTCCCCTAAATGGTTCTTGCCCTGTGCGGACTAGGTTGGTTCTCGCTCAACGTCCCCTCAGGTCTGACGCTGTATTGGATCACAAACAACATCCTATCCACAGGCCAACAAGTGTACTTGAAGAGCACCACTTCGGTAAATCTGGAAGCGAAAGCCGCATCCTCAGCGACCATGGCAAGGCCGCCAGCAGACGTGATAGATGTCACACCAACTGGTGAGCGGCTGCTGATTGGTTGGTTGGTTTGTTGTCATGGCAGGGCGAGTGTTACATGACGTCGGGTTGGTGCCGTTGTTTTCTTTGTCACGCTGCAGTCTTTTTGGCGGTTTTGAGTTTGGGCTCAAGTACATTAATCATCACTTCTTCCATCTAGAGTTGAATGCAACAATTTCTTGAGAGGTCAAACGTATCACTCCATAGTTTATTTGAAAATTGGAACAGAACACCACCAGGAATTTCCTTAGCATTCTCAGATCGTGCGCAAAATGGATAAATACCGGACAAATGGCAGTAGTTTGAACCCACATGACTCCGGCCAAGAACTGGAAAATTTCAAAGTCTCAACCAAAACGGGACACTGACCAGGGTCCCCCTGCCACTGACAGTGCAGCGCGCAGAGTGGATATCCATTGTCGTTGCTTGTCTGCACATCAGATCCGCTTCTCCCAGAGCAGGAAGGCTGCAGAACCGATTTCTGCACTGCTCGTTCGTCGATCGCGACTGCTTAATCGGCGATCGCGGCTGCTTAATCGCCGATCGCGACAGTGGCTTTGGCAGCCCAACAACCAATTCAGCCCTGGATCGGGCACCCAGAAATCGGCGAAACTCGAAATCATTTTGTTCTCAGAAGAGACCGCCACCATGAGCTTGGTGAATGCAGATGTAAAGACCTGCACGGACCCCTTGGAAGAGTATGAATGCCACCTCACTGTGCAGCAGCCAAAAGAACACTGGAATCGGTTGTGCTGGGCACATGCCACAGGGAGCATTTCAAGAGATGTTCACATTGCATTGAAAGCTGTTGTGATGAGAGATTTTCAGCGGCGCCCTTGTGAAATGCAAGAACACAACCATAGAGACACTCGGGGTCTCTGGTCGAGCATCCACCCCTCCATCGTCGTGTTTGGCAGGAATGATGTCCTTTGAGTGGCGGCGTTCCTTGCCCCAGGCACGAGTTTCATTGGAGATCTCTGCCAAGCAGAGTGCCTTTGATCGTGCAGATATTCCACAGCTAGCAATGAGACACCTGGAAACCTTTTGTCATGGCAGATTTTATCCATGCTGGTGTGCTGCCATTGACAAGGTTGTTGATTCCAGCAATCACCGATGGTGAGTTGCAGCCCTAGGTGCCAAGTTCCTTGAGCAACTCCCTTGGCAGTTCATGCCGGCTGCTCCTTGTGAAGCGCAAGTAGTGATCGCCAAGTTGTGTTGGTGCCACACAAGTATCCACTTGTTCCGTACATTGCAGTGCACAACATTCTCTTAATGTTTGCCTGCGTATTATCAGCTCCAATTTAGGAATGCTGTGGAGACAGGGGTGTGGCCTTGATGTTCACTCACATTCACTTGGTCGCCTGCATTTCTGATCGTCGACTGGCCGTCTGCATCCAGTTCATTGCACCCGGTTGGACCCTTCCACTGTGAAGGGTGTCGATCGTTGGGGTAAAGCACAAGCGTCGTAGGCACCCTTACCCTTCTGGCGCCCTACAGGCCACAGGAAATGCCCCATGCTGGGGGCCTTCCTTGCTCTTGGGCGCCACATTATGGTGGCATCAGCAATATGCTGCGCAGGTTCGAATTCTAGGCAGAATTGTGCGGCTTCAAAGTACTTCCACTGACTTTTTCTCCATTGTTTTATGCTGTCATTGATTAAACGCATATCAGGTGCTCTGTTCCAATTTTCAAGGACAGCTAAGAAGTGCCCGATGCACATGTGGCCTTTAAAGAAAATATTTCAGTTAGTTCCAGATGGAGGAAGTAAACATGCCATGATTTCAACAACTGGGGCTAGTTGCCCAGCCAAATCTCGTGTGTGACCAAAACAGTATTTTTGCATTTGAAAGGCATTGATGAGCATATTTCTGTGCACGATGTTGGTGGAGTTGTCTGTTCGTTTTAAGTTTCTTGTCGTTATTGCTCTAGCCCAGAACTCTCAAACGAGCTGCAACTGGCACTAAGAGCCAAAAGGAGCTCGAAATCCTCTGTGGGAAGCACAGCAGGGCAAGCGGACAGAAGCCCAACCCATAGTTGTTTGTGCACGCACCAAAACAATCAACACAATCACTTGTCATTTCCATGAAAGGTCACGTCCCTGAATATTCTAGTCATCAAGTTAGGACGTTCATGGACCCTTTGTTGAAGATGTGGGGGGAACAAGCTTGCTTCTTTTGAGCCAGTTTGTCAGTTTGCTTTCGATCTACTGCATTGTATTGTATTGTAACAGCCGTGCATCGGGGATGCAGCCGGCGTGTAAGTGATCAAAGAGAAATCTTACAAGTAATGTTTGTGGTGCTTAGCAGTGGCTTTGTCACTGCCACTGGGCGCAGAGACTGTCCATTCAACCTGTGTGCTTCGTAGGAAGACGTTGACCCAAGGGAAATGTGCATGAAGCATTATTAGATCTAGAATGCACAACGCATTCTGAAGTTGATTGAACATTGCCTTGGATCACTGTGCAAGGAGCCAAAGGGCGCACACCTCTGATTTGGTCAAATATGTTGCTGTTGCTGTTGCCAACTTACTGAACCAATCGACACGTGCCCCAAGGGATGTACCATCTAGCTACTGATGTGAATGGTCAGGCAGGATGTTACAAATGCCTTGAAAACAAAGGAAGTTCAGCTGGCCAAGTGGTCCTGGCAGAAAAGATTGTGAACCAGCAGTGCCTGATTCGCTGCTTTCTTCATCTTGCAGTGTGAATATGGATTTGAAAGGAAGTGTCTGTGCTGGACATGCCTGCTGTTAATGTTTGGAACAATCTAGTTTGTCACACAGGGAGACCCCTGTTGGGTTGACACCACAAATTTCCAGCTGACAATGTTGCCTGGTTGCCTGGTAACGATCAGTTTCGAGGTCTTGTTCTGAGAAGTCCAGTTCCATGTAATGTAGAATGAAACGAGTGTAACGTGTTGATATTGTGTGTCTGCAGGAAAGGAGAAAGGATCTCGTCGATCGCCGGAACAAATTGCTGCAGCCATCGCGAGAAAGACACAGGAACAACCGAGGAAAGGAGAGAAGTTTAGGGCCCGCAAAATGCAAGAAGCTGCAAGGAAGGCTGCCAAACTGGCTGCTGAAAGACAGGCAGCACTCTCTCCAGTGAGTGAACGTACACATTTGCTTGCTTGTCTATTTCCACCATCCTTTGCGATGGATGTTGGATGCACATTCGCTTGCTTTGTGCTATGGCTTTGCTTGCATTGTTTCAAGCACAATTGTTTACCTGCCTGAGTTGTCATAGTTCCCTGCTCAGTCGTCACTGTCACAGCCACCATATGCGTTCCTACCATTGACAGATACCCCTAGCAGACTTGGTGATGAACCCATGTGCCACCAGCACATTTTTGCTCTCCCAAAATGTCTTCTTAGAATGAGGTGTCTAACACAGCAATATGTATGTGAGATTACAGGAGATTTGGTAGATTGATTTGAACTTACTTGCATCCCTCATGGATAGACTCAAATATTGCAGTTGCAGCAAACTTCTTGACAGCCAGTGTGGTATGTATGGCAATGTGCTGCACGTGCACAACTTGCCCATGGACTTGTTTAAGCCCAGGAGAGCACACTGGTGCCAGAGCAAGAGGGCTTTACAGCCATTGGGGTATATTTGAGGCAAGTGGGATAGTGTACAGATTCGCCCTTCAATGGAACCACTGTTGTGGTTGGCCATTCATGGGCTGTTGGAATGTGTCATCATGCTCGAGCTGTTCCCGTCATTGCCCACGTGTTACACAGGTGTAGGTGCTTTGATTCGATCGGCTAACGTGGAATGGGGATCTGGAAGACATGAAGAGCTTGGATGGGTGTGGGTCGGATCATGCACTTGCTGAAGGCACCTTCTTTGCCCACCGTGTCAGTGCAAAGCGCTCCCAACCACCATACACACTCGAACACCACCGAGTGTCAAGGCCACTTCAGGGAACTAACTTCGTGTGTACTTTCCATTCGCTCTGTATTCTGCCGAACAGAATCTGTTACTGCTCTCATCTTTCTGCTGTTCCTACGGTTGTCAAACCCTGCGTGCCAATGCTTCGACAGGAGAACATCAGTGTTGCGGACGCAATGGAGGCCAACGCGCCCCCACTGTTCCTCGGCTCTCCGGCGGCGCCTCTGCAGGACACGAACAGCCTTTCTGATCAGCAGGCCCCGAGCACAAGCGTCGAGGTGGAATCTGCGGGCGAGCAGAATGGTGGGTCTTCAGAAGAGGAGGCTGCTTCGGCGTTAGAATCGGCTGCAGAGGAAGAAGAGGAAGCCGAAGATGAGGGAGTTGTGAAGGGGGAAGTGGAGGCGGGGAGAGTTGTGGAAGCTGCAGCAGTTGCCGGCTCCGCAAGCCAGGAGGGGCAGCGGCGAAAGAACACGGGCAAGAGAAAGGTGAAAGGACGGTAGAGGGGGGAAGGCCCGGGCTTGGCGAAGGGCGGAGCGTCGGTGGAAGGTTGGATTGGTGGTGAAGGAACTTGTGCAGCGTTTGTGCGGTGGACATTGGGGGCAGAAGTCCGCATGGCACACTTGTTGGTTGGTGCCCGTGCTCCTGACCGACGGCGGCGTTGAATGGGATGGCGGCTGTGAAGTGCGTGTGTGGGCTGGGCGGCTTGCGGTGGGACTGTCGGGGCGTTGAACTGCAGCACCGAGATTCGTTGCTTCTATGTGGTCGGCGTACAGGAATTGTTTGAGCTTTTTCTCTTCTGAAATGCAGATTCGTATCGTTGTGGCAACCCAGTTTTGGCGACCACCTGTGTTGTGGGAATCGTGTAATGGGCTTCGGATCTTCGAATGCGATGGCAGCTGTTTGGTATACATATGTCACAGGCACACGCTGACGAGTCTAGCTTCTCCCAGCAGCATGAAGTTTGGACATCACTATTCTGCAGACTTTCGAGGAAATTCTCTCAAGTGGTCGAATCATCAACCAACATTCGAGCTTGCAACCTGATAGAAGCGATCAGGACTCCGAGAGTCCGGGCATCATCATTCTCCCAAGCCCAGTCAAGCGGCATGCTCCGTCTGATATTAAACATTCACCAGCGCGTGGCAATTTCCTTGCCCAGCTGAATGCTGCCATTCGTCAAACCATTTTGACTTCTGGTGGACAACACCAGTCCTCTATTCAGGGGTGACATCCGCAACCCTGCTTGCATACGCACAATGCCTTTCAACCGCTGATAGGTCGCCAGCTGGTTCGCCGCCGGGGAAGCGGTTCCGGTGGAGGCAGTCAGCCCTGACCCGTGGACCTGACTTCCGTTTTGACTTCGCCGACTGTTGAGGAGCAGTTGAGACCAGGTGAGGCGCTCTGGGCGGCAGCTGCGAGAGTTTCTACAAGCACATTTGCATGGTTGGCTGGCAGTGGGACGTTTGCCACCCATTTGAAACTTCCCCTTGCCGTCGCTGCTATTTTTGGTGGTGGTCGTCGTCGCAACAAGCAGTTCTTCGTGAAGAGCCAGCTCGTGAGCGGGGCGAAAGTTTGATCGTTCAGTGAACCCTCAACTGACGTGGTGCTGAGGCTGTCGACATGGCTCAGCTGCCCGTTTGAGGGTGATTTTGCTGCGCTATCTCCGGGGGTAACGTCCAGAATGGACCGCTCCCCTCAGCAAATGTCCCTTCACGGCCACGCCATCTATTCACTGCATGTATCATGATCATGTCACATCACCGCAGCTTGATTGCTTACCGACAATTCCATCGCTGTAGCAATTTCATTGCGCGTCTGACAGGCGACAACACGTGCAACCATGCTGGTGTGCAGCAGCGGGCCACCACCCTCCGTTGGCAGGGACAACGCACTGCCAGATTCCCAGTCCAGTGTGTCTTTGACCACTGGGCTGCCATCCAAGCGTCGTAGGGACAGTCGCAGCCATACCAGCACACATCAAGGTCTACAGGGTCGTTGGCCCAAGAAGCGCACAATTTGTAAATCGACCAGCACATTGTGGTTTGCACGCTAGGCGGTGATTACACAGCCCAGCAGTCCTCAGGCCGCTGGAAAAGCCACACTCCAGACCTTGATGAGGACCACGACACAGATCGGCAGAGATGGGATGGGCGTTGGACGCAACTTGTGACCAGGTGCGAGCGGCCTTCCGTTCCTCAGCTGCGACGCCCGGTTGTACAGGAACACCAGTGAAGGCCATTGGGCGTCCAACGGGCCACGTTTGCATAGTCGCGGCAAACGCTCGGCCCGATCAGCAGCGCACACACACACGCACACACACACAGAACACATCTCTCCAAGCCCCAGCACCCCAGCGACTCGAGGAATTTCCAGACCGCAGTTTATTTTAATGATTGCAACGGAACTTGCAAAGAAGAAAAGACAGGTTGTCGTCACGTGTCTCCCCAAGGTGACGCGCGCACCGTGTCCACTCCAGCAAGCCGCTCGCAGCCACACAAGTCGGTCCTCCCGCCGCCGCTGTAGCCCGCCAATCCGCGAAGGCCCAAGCGACGGCGTCTGTCATCAAACCCCACCCCCCCACACACACACCTTCGCAATTTTACGTTCCTGTCAAAAAATCTCTCTCACTCGATCTCCGGCAAACACCATGATATGCCTCTACAGGGCAACACTTGGATCCTGGGGAGCACACTTGAAGCGTCTGTGTCGTTCATCACAGGCAAGCTATCCACATAAACGACCAACGCCAATCCTTCACACAACCTGCATGTGCGCGCGCCTGAAACCCAAACGAGAACGCTGCCGGAGCTTCCCACTACCGCACAGAGGGGAGACCATTGCACACAACCACTACAGCGCATCGGCTCCAGACAGAACGATGAAAAAACTCCTGCCAGTATGTTTCCTTCTTTCCTACCGTCTGCTCAACTACGAGTTTGGCACAGGAGCCGGCTGCCTAGGCGACCGCGCCTCCTCCCCCGCGGCCCATAAGGCCCGCTGCCACATCGATGGCCGGCAGAAAACGCTGTGCTGAGGCAGCATGTCCACAGCATCGCCATCCACATCCAAACTGCAGCACAAAAGCCACGCCTGGCTGCCACCCGTCCGCGCCCACAACCAGTCCACCCACACATGCACACATGGCGCCATCGGGCCAATCTGGCATGGACCGCCATGAGCGCCGCCAATGCTGCTGTCTCCAAGGCAGCCCCCGACAGCAATGTCAGAAATGACAGAAATTGACAGATGGCGCAGAGAAACCGTCAACCCATCATTTTTAGACCCGATTCCCAACCTGACTCCCATGCTATTATAGCCAGCGGCCAGACGTGCGAAAGCAAGGGAGCCGCCCATGCCCCGGCCCCCCCGCCGGCTCCGCGGCTGTCCGCCAAATGCACTTGTGACAGCTACAAACATCCCCACGGCCGTCTTTATTGGTAAGTGCTGCAATTGTACATCGACGCTGGGCACAGGGTTCCAAGCGCTGTGGCACGGGCGGGTTCAGCTCCTTTACTTTATGACGGCCAGCCCGAGCACCCCCGGGCCCCCAGACCCAATCGAACCAATGAAACGTGCAAACCCGATGCACCTTATTTCCCCACGTCGCTGTTACGGCATAAACTGTCAAACCATCCAAGCGCCTTGACTGTGCCCAGCTTCAAAGAATTCCTGATGCTCAAAAAATTGGCTCACGCACCCACGCGACCCCCCAGCATGCCCACCATGCCAATCCACTCCGATGCCCACGGCTCACGCGCCTCAACCCACCGCCAGCCGCTTCAACAGGCACGCGAGCTGGCGTTTCAATCCAACGACTCCATGCCCCAATCCTGACGTCGACTGCCTGACGACGGTGGCACTGCCGAGAGCTCCCCCAAGCAAAAATGTTTGGACTTGTGGCCGACACTATGCAACGAAAGCAGCTTGTCCGCCTTCTCCTCCACCCAACCCTGCTGTGCAGTGTTCCGACGATAGAGTTCACATGTTTCACCACAATCCCCCAGGCAGGCTGCCCACACTCCACGTGACCGTTGTGAGCCCTACTCCAGGTTGGTGTGCCGCGCCCGCATCTCGGACACGTGGACCTTTGTCTTCTTCTGCAGCATTATGCATGCGCACTCCATCATGAGGGCCAGGCTCATCTCGAAGGAGGCGCCCATCTGCATCACGCTGAACTTTCCATCGGGCAGTGACGACACCACATCGGCGCTCATGCCGCCGAGCTTGCGGTTCATCACAGGCATGCAGGGGGGCAGTGTCTGCGAGGCGATGCGCACGACGCGCTCGGCGAAGGGCAGGGGGGCAGTCTTGTGGGCTGTGAAGGCAATCACCCGCGCACCCGATCGCATCGCCTCCAGAGACAGGGCGCTCACCTGAGGGGCACAGGCACACAGATCAACATTTCAACTTGGTCTAGTGAAACAATACTCGTACCGCATCCAGGAATCGACGTTGAGGATGTATCACATCCACTGGCACCTGGCTCATACATGAAACTCCAAAGTTCCCATGGCCCATGTGGTCTGAAAACAACACTAGAGTCAAAAGGAGATAAAAAAAGTAACAGCAACAAATTCACATGGCCAGCACTGGTACTGGCGGTTAAATTGCACGGAAAATCATACGTGGCAGGACTTCATGATCACACATCTATGACGTTCCTGCTGCATCTCGATAGAAAATCTCCTGCAGTCGCATGCTACTGATTTCACACGAGTCAAGAACATTCGACTTTCACAAAAGGCACTAAATCGCTGTTGCCAAAAATCGATATGGTGGAAAAGGACCCGTTTCACATTCCTTCCTCTTCTGTGATAATGTGTTCATTACTCTCGTGGAGTAAAACGCATTCAATCACTCCATCAATCGATACTGAACAGGTGATCATCAGCTTAGTCCAGCCAACAGACAAACTCCTGCCAAAAATGAACGTGTGCTAGTGACGCAACTCATGCACACACCCAGCCCACACCCACCAGGGGTTGAATTCCCAAGAGCTACTTTACACTGTCAACCCAAGCAACCGAGGGACAAGCGCAGCAACAAGTTGCACAACTTACCGTGCTGTAGTAGCTAGGTCCAGCACTAACAAGGAACAGGTCACCCTTCCCAAGAGTTGGCGTGTTTGTGTCGCCCACAGTGTAGGCCTCAAAACCCATGTGGTGCAGATTGGAGGCCAGGCCCTTCATCACAAGGCCCTCTCGGCCAACGCCATAGCAGCACACCACACGAGCATCCCGAATGGCACGCGCCAGTGACGTCACGTCGTTGGGATCCACAGAGGACATGATCGCAGACAGCTCCTCAAAGATGGATGTCTGAATCTTGAAGTAGTCTTCGAACTGGTCGTCCTCGTCCCGCTCACGCTTGATGCCGGACACAGGAGATCCCGTCTCCGCCTCAGAACCACCCTCAGAGCCAGAGGTCTTCGTCTCAGCATGCTGATCACACGCCCGTGCAAAGGTCAGTATGCATGAACTTTCCTAGGTAAACACTGCTGAGCTCACAAGGGAACACAAGAATGTGCCCACCAACCACATTTATTACTCCAGATGTCCATGAGCCCACTCCTCGGGCAACAGTTCTCTTTCCTTGGTACAAATGGCGGATGTGATCTACTTTGTGACATGGTCAATGAAGAGGTCTCTGCTCAGAGCGTGCACAAAACGACACACTGCCACAACATCAAGCAACAAGTCTGACACAGTGAAAGGATGCTCGCCAATCGATGGGAATACCCCCCAAACAAGATCTCTGAGACAATTTTCTGCGCTGCAACAATGACCACAAGTCTGCAGGTGCAGCATGGGGCAATTACATACAGATGTGCAAGGCACATTCTGAAGGGCCCAGAAAAGAGACCACATAATGGTACCAGAGGAAATTGTCATGCCAGATGTTGGGGACACACACCTTTGGTTGCCTTTTGCATCTTGCCAAGCGGTTCTTCAGCCAGACAGACACCTGTGCTTCAGTTGCCGGACCTGCACCCTGCACTGCGCTGTAAAGTTCAGGAGTGGCCTTTGTGTAACCTGAGGTCAAGAGGTACACACACACATACGTCAGTGGTTTCTTGGAAGTTCCGGTTGAACCCTTGCCTCCACACAGATTTGCAGGATACGGAGGCCTTGGTATGTCGGCAGCTACAAACATACCATACGAACTCCTGCTCACTTCCACTCGCTCAGAACACTGAATGTCACAAAGCCATGACATATCAGAACATGGAAGGCAAGTGTAAGGTCATGTCGTTCACAAAGCCACAAGGGATCCACCACACTGCAAAAAGTCGTTCTCCCAAAACAGCCCCACTTAACACCTACAAACACCCCACAATCAGTACCACTGTGCTCACCGGACTTGAAGTGCTGCTCCAGCAAACACAGCTGCTGCGAGTTGGGCTTCCAGCGGGTCTTGGAACCCCCCACTGCCTCATGACCCGGCTCACTCTTCGTCCACATGGCCTTCCCGTTCGTGAGCGACGGCTCCAGCAGCCCCATCGACGCATTGTAGGCCACCTCCATGCCCGTGCTCATGCCAGGCACCATCATCCCGCCGTGGTCCAGGGCATCGCTCATCACAGCGTGGCCCTCCGACATGGCCACCATGCTGTCCATCGGCACGCCGTACAGCACCTGGGGGATGCCCATCCCCGCCCCCTGAATCATCTCCTGCTCCATTATCGTGCTCTTGGGGCTGCCCCCCAGCAGGGCCCCCCCCTCCCCGGCCTGGCCCTCCTCACACGCCTCCTTGATCCGTATGGGTGTGAAGTCCACCACATCGGACAAGCACTGGGGCCCGCTCACACACGGGTCCACCAGCCCCGTCACGTCCAACATCTGGCAGGCATCCATAACTGGCACGGTTCCCTGGGCGCCAGCGTTGGCCTCCAGAAGGCAAAGCTTCTGGTAGTTGTGGGATGCTGAGCCAGTGGACTCCAGGCCCACGAACTGGGAGGAGGTGGAGTCGCCAGAAGGCTCCGCGAGGCCCAGGGAGGTGAGCAGGGCGTCGTCCGATGGGTACAACCCCGTAGTCGTCGACACTCCGCACAGCGCGTCCTCGATGCCCAGCTCCATGTGGGGGGTCATGCCGCCGCCGACGTCCAGGTGGCAGACAGAAGTCATCTCACTGCAAGTAGCTCGCTGTGGGGAGCACAGGAAAGGGGGGGGTTCACGAGGTGTTACGGCCATGCACTTAGTACAATCCGGCCCAGGAGCAACGAGGGTATATCAGGCAGGGGATGGGAGCACAGTAAAGGGGGGTCAGGAGATGTAACAGCCATGCACTGAGTACATGGAGACCCGGAAGCAGGGAGGTTATATCGGGCAAGAGAAAGGGATGGGGTTTTGTGTGGGCGGTGGCATCGCACACGACACACGCAAGGGGGGCACGGGTCTGCAGCCTGACTGGGCCGAGCAGCGAGCAGCGGCACCACTACCCATTTGAGCTCATCTTAGGGAAGGGGTGGGGTGGGGTGGGTGTGGGGTGGGGTGGGTGTGGGGTGGGGGTGGGGGGGACGCTGGAGCCGACACGGCAAAGGGTGTGGAATTTGTGCAAGGGTTTTCGCGCTGCTGGGCTGCGGGGACCGCCTGCAAGCAAACGTCTGGGAGCGCACAGAGGCGCAGAGGCGGGTACGCGCCGAGCCGCCTCCGGACACAGTTGCCCCAATCGACGAGCGGCGCGCCAGCACACACGGCGCATGGCCCGGCCGTTGGGCCGGGACAGAACGAACGGGGGCCCAGCAGCGGCGCCATCACAGCCCCTGCCACGCACATGTGAACCGACGCCGTAGCCCACCCCACCCCCCACCCCCCGTTCGCGGCCACCACGCCAAGCGCTGCGCCCCCAAACGCCCCTGGCGCCAACGCCATACCCTACAGGACGCCGCCCTCCCCCCCCCGCCGTTTCTTTTGCGAGAGGAACAAGTGTCGTAGGCAGGTCGCGCGGGGAGCGGGGCGCAATCAAAGGGCGCTGCGCCTCGCCGGCGGCCCGATCCGACCCATCCCGCCGCCGTCCATTCGCGATGGCGCCCTGAGCGAGTGCTCGGCAAGCGCATCCCGCGCGGCCAGCACACACCCAGCTCCAATCTCCGCGGCAAAGCCCACCAGCGTTCCTTGGATTGCCGCTGCCGCACTGGCTCGCCCTCGAGGCCGGCCGAAGCGCGTCGCAGCGAGCGAGGTGCGGCCAGACCGGCCGAATCGCGGGGACGCAGATACGCGGCCCCCGGAGCACAGACACACCGCCACACACCACGCTTTTCCAATAAGGCCCAAGGCGACGGGATCGCAGTGGAGGCTGGGTCGGCGCACGGGCGCACGGGGGGTGCTTGGGCGCCGGTTCTTTCTTCCCTGCGATGGTCTCAGTCGGCCGCACCGATGCCCACCGAGCCAGCCCGGTGGCGGCGTGCGGAGACCGGAGGCGGAAACAGAGCACCCGCTGGTGCACGTGAGGTGTGCCGGGCCTCGCATCGCGGCGCCGCCCCCTCCCCTCTGCCCGCCGCGGCAAAACGACGCACGGCACGCACCGCTGGGAGTTCGTTCGCCGGCGCACAACCACGAGACATACATGCGCCCGTGACCGTCCCAGCTTGGCGGGACGGCCGGACGCACTTCCGCCAGGGCTCAACCCAGCTAACCAAGGTCGGCGTGGCGCCCGTCGGCCGGGCACATAACGCGGGCCAGGCCACCTGCAGTCCGGTGCACCAGCCGGGTGAGGCAGGCAGGCCAATGGCCTCTCCCCGCACCCCCACGCCCCACAGTACCGTCCATCCCCTCGGAAACATCTGGGGCCGCCTCCCAGATGGCGCACGCCCGCCCACCCACCACGCAAACTCCTGGGGCTCCTAGCGTGCCTTTACGTAACGCCCTCTCCTCCCGGACTCCCCGCCTCCTCTCCTCCACCAACTCCTCCGGGGGCCCCTGCTCCTCCTCCAACTCCGCCGGGAACGGCCCGCAGGACCGGGTGGGGGCGCGTAAGGGCGGGGGGGGTGGTGGGAGTACCTCGGAACGGCAGGACAGTGAAGGGACGCGCGCATCCCATGACAGCCGCAGGGGCACCTAACCGCTGTCGGAATGCCGGGCCCCATGTCGGTCTGGGTGAGCAAAACTTCGCTGCCGGGTTCCAAGGATCGGCGCCCTCGGGTGAGACATGAAGCCGGGTGCCGGCGCGGTGGTTTGAGTCAAACGGTCACGTGACGCTTCACCCACACAAAACGTCTCCCGGCAGGCCATCAATCAGGGGGGCGTCATTGACCGGTTTGAGGGCGCGGGGCGGGGGCAGGACAGCGGTGGCTGCGCCCGTGAGTCATGGGGGACTTGACACAGGAAAATCATCCGAAGAGTACGGCAGGTGCGGGCGTGATTCGCTTGATCATGGGTTACAATCTGCGCTTGGATCTGAGGACCAATGTGCAAGCAACCCCCGCCAAATCAGGAGATGCCGCAGACAGCTGGCGCGGTCGAGAGCACGGCTTGAGGTAGGGTGAATATTTCTTTTTGCGACAGTGGACTGTTCTTTTTTGCGACAGTGCCAAACTACTCTTTTTTGCGACAGTGGATATGACTAATGCACAGCTTGGGAAGGCGGCGGACCTTCGAACTAGCTCGCCTAACCGCCCCCGCCTCCCTCCACCCGCCACTTGCCACCGGCCGCTACCAACCGCCGTCGCTATTGTTCGCTGCCCGAGGGATCGTTTTGTGGTCCCTCGAACTTCACGACTCAATGCTGGGCTTGTCTGGGGTCTGGGTGACGCACAGGGCCGGGCTGCGCCAAATCAGCACTAGGGTTGCGCCAATCGCTGAAATGCCGCCAGTGGCAGCCCGCCACAGGTCGTGGCTCACAGGGCGTGCCCCCACCCGGCAGCGAAACCTGGTCGTGTGACCAGTCAACGGCGCTGGGCGTGGGCGCCTTGATGGTCGATGCTTGGACGGCAATGGCGCCGGCAACCAGCGCCTTGGCCTCCCCGTCTGGCGTCACAAGCAACACTCCCTGGGCCCAGTTCGCGGCGCCGTCTCCCCGCGCGGCTAATTGCCCGCATTTCAGAGGACTAGCATGGCAAAACCAGAGCTGGGAAGGAAACGGGGGGCTGCACCCTCAGCCGATTCGGCTGAATCTCAGCGCCAAAGTGATCGCCGAATGGTAGCGGCAGCCCCCTTCTGCAAGGTGGGGACCCTGGGCGTCCCAAAACGTTCCCGTTTCGCCTTTTGGCCCTTTCTCCGAACAGACGCGCCTTCAGCACCGTTGTGAGAGAAGGCCCCGTGGACCGTGCAGGGGTGGTGTGGCAAATCTGATGCCAACATCTCGCGCATCAATTATCGCTACTGTCGCAAAAAAGAACTTATCGCAAAAAAGAACAATTTCACTGTGGCAAAAAAAATAGTAACCATGAGGTAGGACTCTCATTTAAAATCATCCTGAACCTCGGAACTCCGATCTGTCGTGGCGCACCCAAAGGAAACGTGGAAATGACGTAAGCAGCTGGGAGCGATGGCTTTGTGGAAATGTGGAAACGCCGCAACCGGTTCGCAGGGATGGTTCTGTGGGGCTTTGCATGCGTGGGTGCTCTGAAAGCCGCTTGCATCCTCCAACCGGTTTGCCATTCCGCAGCCTTCCGAAAACTGTGCGGGAGGCCACCCACTTCGTCAACCAGTTGCCAGTTGGTGCCGGCCAGAGGCGGTGTACCAAAAGCCACCCTGGGCGCTAACGGAAATCGTGTCTCACCGGATTCGAGGCCATCTTCCAATAGCATCCAATCAGCGTTCCAATCCAATAGCAATCCACTCAGCGTTGCGGGTCATTGCCAAAATCGCAGTCTTCCGAGCCATCGGGTTAGTGTGGCCCCCGAACCCAGAAACGCAGTAGTGACCATTGCCGGACAGCCAACAGGCTTTGATGGACCTGGCCGGAATGCAACCCGAAACAGGGGGGCCTTTCAATGGGACGAGACCTCGTGTGGAATGCTCTGCAAAGGTGCCCGGGGTGTGCAAGCCACTCCGTGGTTTCGAGTTGAGCCAAAGCTTGGCGCGAACTCCCCGCCGCGAAGGAAGCAAGGTGGGGACCGAAAGGGGAGCAGGATCAATGGCGCACAAACTCGGATCACTGACAGCCCGCCGCTCTCAAGCGCACCAAAGCCTATCCTCCTTGAATTCCTTGGACTTTCATGGACCACAGGCACCCTGCAGAACCTGCCTGGTACCTAGGTATTGGTCAGGCGGGCAGGCACAAGGGCAGCAAAAGCATACGAAAGGGAGAGCCGACTCAAACTCCACAGGCATCCCATCCAGCGTTGCCCTTGGTGGATGCCCATAAGCAAAGTCGGCGACTTCATTCCTAGTGCAAGCAGACGACAAGAACAATGGCCCTGAACAAAATGGTAAAAAGCTATAAGCGTCCAGAGATTCAGAGGCAACAATGTTGCGTGGCGACAACGTTATGCTCTAAAATTAAAAAAAAGTCTTGATGTTTGACATTCTTGACCCCTGCTCCATGGCAGCAGGCCTTTCCGTCCGCATTTCCGTCGAGGCATGGTTTTGCCCCTGGCACCCCTGCATGAATGCGCGGCGACCGTCAGACCTCACTACCATTGGCACAGCCACCGAACATTCACAACCGCACAGCCATGATGCGTGGCAATCCACAACGCTCTCAACTCTGTCTCAAATGGCTGCCCATCTGTCAACCCAACTTAAACAGTGGGAAGCCGGCAACTTGGTACAGGAGTGATTGTTCAAAACACACAGCAGCCCTTGGAAATGAAAAGAATGGCCACATGGGGAAGAGGGGTGTCTAGGTTCCCATCCCTGTGCAGAAAGTGCCCAACAGGTTTGACACCACCACTGACAAACTCATACTTGCCGCTCCTTCCGCACCCTTGCCCCTCTCACCATTTCAGCCACCTCCAATTACACGCTTTCAACCCGAATTCCGGCTAAGCACTCCGCGGCACACAGAACATAGCAGTAGGCATGGATGCTGCACGCATATCCACCTATACCCGCTACTGTACAAAAACTATGGTTGCCTCCATGCCACGTTCAGTCAACAGTTACAGACTCCCCTGCCAGCGACAAAGAGTGGAGGTTGTGGAGCCGCGCTGCCCTCGTTCTCGACGATAGATATATAGATATAAATATGCGAGAAGGTCCATCACTGGTTTCCAGTGGCACAAACACGTGCCACCCATGGGAGGTAGCCCAGCTGGCAGCTCTGTTATTTCCTCCATCAAAACTAAAATTGCCGGCACCACTGCTGTTCCCCGCTGCGATGCGGGGACGCGTCTTATTGCCACGTACATCCCACCTACTGTCATCTACTGCTGGATCTATGCTCAACTTTCGAAAAACAGGGTGCCCTTTCTTGCCGCACGTGTTCGGCTAGCCACAGGTGTCTCCCTGACCACCGACAAGCAAGAACATCCTAAATCATATGAACAGGCATCCTGCCTTCGTCAGCAACAATTTTCCGTCCCGAATGAATTCCATCCCCAACTACTGACACACTGTTAGCTTCGACAGTGCAAGTAGCTAACCCATCAACAAAACTCAAGTAAGCAAAGCGCAAGCAACTTGGTCTATAACTTGGTGCAATTTGCACTTTGCTCTACACATATATATTTGTGCTGTCATCATTCCATGGCAGATTCCAGCTCAACTTGCAAGGGACACCAGTATACGCCGCCTTCCTCCTTGACCCATAGTCTATCCATATCCCCAAGAATCAGGGTCACACATTGCATCCGTATGCGCGGTGGAACTCTGCCACCACAATTCCCGCTGCACATCCTGTCCACTCGTGTGCAGCCCAGCAAAACTATGACACGATTGTCCCGTCAAACAGTAAACACGCATCATGGCCAGAGCCCAGGCAGTAGATCCTTTCGGTCTACCTTCCTATGCTGCAAATTTGACAATGGCAGCAGAACAGAGAGCTTCCATACCTCAATGCCAGGGACTTGACTATGAAGGAAGAGCCCATGCGAACCCACAGCCAGTCTTGATTCTGCAGAGTACAACTCTGATACAAAAGCAACCCATCACTTGATGCCAGCATACTTGGCTTCACTCCAAGTTTGTGTGCCTTGAGCGCATGTCGGAGGGGCTCACATGGCATGCCTTCCTCAACATGATGCTCATGCACTCGAACAACAGCCACATGCTCATTTCGTAGGACGCCCCCATCTGGAGGATGCTCCAGCGCCCTTCGGGCAGGAAGGACATCAGATCTGCGCCTGTGCCATTCAGGTTCTGGTTCATTACTGGCATCGATGGCGGCAGCGTCTGAGCAGGTATGCGTATGACGTGCTCAGCAAACGGCAAGTCGGCGGTCTTGTGGGCGGTGAAAGCAATGACCACAGCGTGCGCCCGCATGGCCTCCAGAGCCAGGGCGCTCACCTGCAAGCACGACCACACTCAGCACACGTTCTTTCAGACATTTTCAAGCCTGTTCTGAATGCAAACCGTAAGGGTCTTGGACAGCATCGAGGCAAAACTACCACAAGCTCTTTGTTTCTGCAAAGAACAGTCACATAGCCCAAGTTCTAAAGTCCAATAAAATGGAGAGAACTTCAGAGTCTTATCGTCCAATTCAAGCCAGCACCATATGCACAGTGTAAAGCTTATATGAAGCCCGTCACTGGCCCAAGGCCAATGGCTAAGGTGCACGGGATGTCCTTTGTCGCTCGTGACTACAGCAGCCAAAGGCTTTACTTGCAGAACCTGTTCTGAACTTACAGATGAGCAGAGCTTGTGGACTCCGGGCTGAGGGCACCTTCCTCAAAAGCAACAACCAACAGCGAATGCACAAAACCAATAATGCCAAAAGATGTCCACATGCACAAATGACTTCCAGGCCATGGAACGAAGAAGGCAGAAAGCATGCAGACAGCATAAGCACTGGCTGCCACCACACCGGCATGTTTCTACAAGTAAACTTTGACCGATAGCAGCAGTGCACACCGTTGCCTCCCCAGGTGCAAGGACCTTGTTTTGCCCTTATTTTTGGACAAACGGAAGCAGCACAATTCACACACAACATCTTGTTCCCTCTGTACACTCACCGAGCTGTAATAACTAGGGCCTGCGCTCACAAGCATCAAGTCATCTGCCCCAAAAGGGGGCATGTTTGTGTCACCCGTGCAGTACACCTCGAAGCCCAAGTGGTGCAAGCTGCTAGCCAGAGCCCTCATCACAAGGCCCTCCCGTCCGACGCCACAGCAAACTATCCTGTTGGCACTTCGGATGGACTTTGCCAAAGTGATGATGTCCTGCTTGTCAACTGAGGACAGGATGGACGACAGTTCTTCGAGAACAGATGCTGAAACCTTGCCAAAATCTTCCCATGGTACCTGACGGCCAAGCATGAACTAGTGTGAGGGAATGGCTAATGGGCTCGCACTTGTGGCACCCGCCCTGGTTAAGACTCTGGCAAGCCATGAAAGCCCAATGATGTGTTGCCACACGCTCAGCTGGCTCCCATAACAACTTTAAGTGGAGGTTTCAAGCATGTTGAGATAACCTGGCGGCCAATTTCGCCTCACAGCTTCTCGCACAAGCATACCCTATTCTTGTGCCCCTCAGTGGAGGGCAAATGCAACCAGATGTCATCCTCTGTTGTAGGGGCACATCCCATGGCAGGCACAACAAGGCTGAGGCTGTGGTTTACCTCATTGTCACTCTCCTCTTCCTCAACCTTCATTGTCTCAGCTGGCTTGGCCTGCAATATGCAAGCTCATTTGTCAACCCTTGCTTGCCGTCAGGTCCAAGATGCCTTTTGTGCACAGCATTCGCACCTGCTAAAGAAAGCTGCCTTTCAATCCAAGGTTGTGCCCCTGGTGCTCAGCTGGTACACATGCTGCAAGAAGTTTTGGTCATTACAAATTCTACTATATGCATGCTGGAACCGCCAAAAACCAAAAACTCTTATAGCACAAAAGAAAAATCATTCCAGTAACAACACCACACCCTATTACTCGGCGACACAGTGGTCTTATACCCAGTGTGCTCAAAGCCCTCTGCAACATCAAAGATCTTCACCTTTGGAGGTGGGCGCTTGCATCTTGACAGACGGTTCTTGAGCCACACCGTGACCTGATTTTCGGTCGCATGGCCAGCTCCTTGAACAGCAGCATGCAGCTCTGGAGTTGCTTTTGTGTAGCCTGCAGAAGATCAGTAGTCCCAAATTACAAGGTTTGGAAAGGACAAGGGCAATGAAGAGGCTCTCAGGCATTTCTTCCCAAACGGCACCTCGTGCTCAAGGCATGCCATGTATGCATATGAAAATCGCTGCTTTCACACTCTCAGTTTTGAATGCTGAAACTCAGAAGGGCAGCAACCAGCAGAGCAGCAGCAACTCCACCATCACCAGCAGAAGCTGCCAGTTCAACAGCTAGCTCTTGTATGAGGCTTCACAGTGGTGAATGATGCAAGGCAACAGAAGTGGCAACAAAAGGATTGTTCAACCTTGTGGAAAGCCTTCTTAATTCCTGCTTCCAAGCCGCCTTAATGGGATTGTGCTCTGTACAGAAAACTGTCCCAGGCAACTGAGATATGCAAGATATGCAGCAACACGTCCTTGTTCAAACACACAGCATGGCCTCCTCCACGAGGCAGGCAGTTACACCAGTGCCTGCCAGATCGAATCACTGCTGTAACAGCCGACATCATGAGGCCAGGTTTACACACATGTGGTTGCTGCGCAGGCGCAGAAGCCAACAGCAAAGTCCAGCATGAACCACCAAAACCACTGGCCTACGCGTGCCACCACACCTGAGTTGAAGTGCTGCTCCAGCAGGCACAACTGCACAGGATTCGGTTTCCACCGCGTCTTGGTCCCCTCCTTCGCGCTCATGACCAACCTCTCGCCATTCTCCCCGATGCCCGGGTTCCCCATCCTCGTGCCTGCCTGCATCATCGACCCCATGCCCTGGAACACCGATTGCCCGATAGGCCCAGCGCCCATCTGCCCCCCCAGGGGCGCCTCCAGTATGATGTCCGAGTCCGACATCGTCCTGGACACCCTGGCAACCGACCGGTACAGTCCCAGGCTGGGCTGGATGCCACCCACGCTCCTCGCACGGTGCACCAGCATCTTGGTGGGCCGGCCGTTGGCGTCCACCCGCGTGGGCGTCTGGCCCACCTGCCTCAGGGACGTGTCCGAAGACCCCTTGGACACAAAGCGGTGCCCGGCCAAGCCCTGCCCCTGCATGGGCTTGGACTGCCCGCAGGCCATCGAGTAAGCACCCCCCTCGATGTCTGCCATTCGATAAGCGCCCGGCGACAAGCAATCCATGGCCATCATCCCCTGCCCCTGCGACGGCACCACCTGGATGGGCACCAGCTCAACCGGCTGGTCCACGGGCACGCCCGCCACCATCATGTCCTCCCCTTGCTTGAAGTTGTAGCCCGTGTAGCCGTGCTCGGGCGATGACTTCAGCGCGTAGCCCTCGGCGGAGCCGTGCAGTCCCCCATCTAAGGACCCCCCCTGCAGCTGCTCCCCAACCGCACCGTGGTCGGCTTCCATCAGGACCGTGGTGAGGAGGTGATCGTCCCTGAGCGCTTGCTGCGCCTGCTGCGCGGACTGAACGTCCTGCAGGTCGAGTGAGTGGCCGGACGCCACCTGGGCGTCGCCGGCCTGCATGTGGGCGCCCGCGCTGCTCCTACGTACGGCGCCCCTGGGCCCGCGATGCTCCGTGGAGTTGTGGGGTCCCCTGGAGGCAATGCGAGTTTTTGGAAGTCTGAGAACTGAGAACGAGGAGTTCAGGAGTAGTGGGCTGCCCTGGAGGCAGTGCGGATGTTGCAAGTCTGAGAGCGCCCAAGTCAGGGCAAGCGGTGGGCAATGACGACTACCTTATGCGGAAAGGGAAGTCAGGTCAAGGGGTTCGGAGTGTGTGTGGCGGGTGGGAGGGGATTGTTCGGTCACAGAAGTGGCCACGACTGGCCGTGGAGTGGCATTCACGTGGCTGCGCCTTGCAACGGGGCCACCGCGCAGTCGTCGCCATGCGCCGCGGAGCGCTGTGGGAGCGGTGGCGAGCGGCGGGCTCCCATGGAGGCAGCGCGGACGGGTCCCGGAAGCGCGCGGCCCGAGGGGCGCCGCGGGCTATGACGACTACCGCGGCGGGGATGGGAAACTCCAGCCGAAGGATTCGGAAGAAAGGGGCATGCGTTCGGGTGAAACAAAGTGGTCCCCAAGACGGGCCTTGGAGAGGATTTTCAATGGCTGTGCCTTGTCAGGGCGATCCTGCGAAGTCGGCGCCGTGCATTGGCCACCGCCGTGCCGAATGCGGGCGGCACGCCGCGCCGCGTTTCTCCGGCAGCCAAGTTCGAGTTTCAACAGTGGGAGCGTCGCGTTGCGCCATCGGCAGCTCCGAAGCACCGCCGGTCAGACCGCATCGACGGTCTCCCGCCGACATGCCGCGCCGCCGAAAGCAGCGAGTCCACCCCGCCCCCACCGCGCCAAGGCGCCACCCGACGCATAAGGCGCCGCGTGGGCCAGCGTCCTGATCCGCTGGCCGCCCACATGCGACCCGGGCGCAATCAGCGCACGGAAATATGACCCAGTCCGAGGTCCACGCGCGATCAACCCCGCGCCCGCCTCTCCCAAACCACCCCCTGCCGCTCGCCAGCGCAAGTCGCGGCGACGACAGCCACACGGCTGCGGCCCAGCGATCCGCACCCCACGCAAGCGCTCCAACCACACGCCCCCACCCCCCACCCCACACACACGCGTGGACCCATCGCGCCAAATGGGCAGCCGCCCGGTTGGGCACAACTGCGGGGCCTTATTCTTCCCCCACCCCACCCCGCCCCAGGCAGCTTCAACCAAGCCGCGCGGGGCCGTTGCGCCTGTCAAAGGACGCCCCCCCGCGTCCTGCCGGTCAGCCCGGCCGCTCCGACGGTTCAGCGACCGCTCACGTACAGGCGCACGTAACAACTGCGCCTGGGCGAGCGCGTATGAAGTCCCCAAAGCCACGGAACGGCGCCCCCGGCCCCGGTTCCGCCTTCAGATCCGCTGCCAGTCAGCCAGCATCCGATCGGGCGCCCCGACGAGACGCGGTCACGTCGGGGGTTTGGGCCCCCCACACCACACGCCCCCGGTTAAACCCCGCCCGTACGGCCACCCACTATGCGCCAGCAAGCGAGAGCTCCCCTATCCGAACATCCCAGCCCATCAAACCCTTCTCAAGGGCGCGTCCCGGCCCCCCATGAAACACACCGCCTTCCCCCTCACCTTCCCCTCCCTCCCCTCACCCCCCCTTCCGGCCGCAATGGCCCGCCCATGACTTCCCCCCCCTAGAGAACCATCCCGGCTACAATGAAGCCCCTAACAGAGGCCAATCCCGCCTCGCCGCCCGCGCTCCTCACCTCGCGGCTCCTCAGATTAGCTCAACGCCGCCCGAACTCCCCCGCTTCAGCCCCGGACGATCCAGCCCACAGGGTACCCCCGCTCTGGGTGTGCGCCCCGCAGCGCCGCGCCTGTGGCCGGCCCACGCCCCGCTGTCCTGGCGCGCACCGGAGCAGCCGGGGCGGGTGCGCCTCCTCGTCCGGGGCCTGGCGCCGCTATTTCTGGATCGGTGGGCACCGGCAGCCTAGACAGTCAGCGCGCATCACTGTCCCTTCGGATATGTGCGCGAGCACGGGAATGTCGAGCGGCGGTGGGAGGCTGGAGTCGGGCTGGTCGGGCTTGTCGTATCGTTCAGGGCCGCCAGTGACCGGGATGCTGATCCCAATGATGGGCTAAACCGGGTGATGGCACTCCTCGGTTGCCCCCTGAGTTGCGTGGTAGGTTGGAAGCGCGCGAACGCCATCAATCACGGGCGTTTCAGTCATCCAGGACCGTGCCCGTGTACGCTCAGGACGGTGCGGGGCACGTGGAGGCTGATGCAGCGGAGGAACCTGGACCGCGCGAGGGCCCCCGGCGCCTGCGCCTTTGACCCACTTGGAGTCACCAGCAGATTGAAGGGACGTGGGCTACACCGCTTGATTGATCTCCGCGCGTGATGGCGCTGCCCACACTTCTGATGAGGTTGATGGGGCGCCGGCTGGGACTGGGGCTTCCACTGTCAGGGTGCTCCTGCGTGCGCCAGCGGCCCGTTCATGTACTAGATGTCGTGCGAGGGCCGGGCGCACATGGCAAATGTGCGTGCGCCTGAGGGCTGGGCTACATAGCCCCGGGGATTGATGTCCCGCCCGAGGGTGCGGAGCGAGCGGTTGTGTGGCGTTGCGCGCCGCCTGAAAATGCCCATCATTTGCAGGTGGGGTTGCCATCTCCCCGTTTTGATTTCCACACTATTTTCGTCGTACCGATGCGCCCCTAAAGTATGATTGATTGAAGTTCTGCTCCAGGGGATTCTGCTCATCCCGCCCGACAAGCGCGTTGGCCGACGAACATGATAATCTCATCCGAGGTTGTCCCGACACGACCCCCATGACTGTTGGTCAGTTTGTTCCAAGCTCCGTGCATTTACCAGAGTACCAAGCCCTGAAGACTTCGCACTTCAGTCGGTTCTCAAAACCGAATTCAGCCTCCAAAGGACGGTCGGGTAGGACCAAACCAAGATGCTCCGCAGTCGTTGGGCGCCCTTTGAGCGGGAGGATGCCCGCTGACCGAGGAACCCCCTCCCGCAACTACCCATTCAAACAGAGGCTCGGCCTCGGCTGTACTTGAAACGTGCCTGGAGCGCACAGTTTCCTAAGCTGACGTTAAACGCGGTCTGTGGACCGAAGGTTCCAAAACAGCCGTGTGGCCGGTTGCCCAATGCATATTGCGCCGCCAACGTACCACATTTTCTCCTTTTATGACCAGTTCAATCTGGTTGTCGTGCAATATGTTGGGCATTTCATTCATGGAGTCTCAGCCTTAAACACTCGTTGATCGTCGCCATTCTACGCACTTTCCGGCTCGTTGTTAATGCTCCGCAACTCCAGGAAAAGGAACAGAATTCTCAGTGCCTGTCCATGCTAATTCTCTGAGATGTATGTGGTGACTTTTCACCCAGTCTGGAAGGTCGTGGCACAGCTCCGCCTGGGGGTTCAGCGACTGAGTCTAATGCCCCGTGTTTCTTTGCGGGAACCGGTTAGCAAGCCGAAGGAACTCCCACCGACGGCGCGTGTGTGGGGAACAAGCCGCCGCCTGGGTGTTCCTTGGTGATGGACGTGAGGCTTCTCTACGCAAGATCGCAAGGGATAGCAGCCAACCGGGTACTCCCTTCACTTGTGCTGGTGCGTGAGCTTATGTTGCCAAGAACACCAAGGGTGGCTGACGTCCGGGGCCTTCCCTACAAAGTCAGCGAAGTGCTGGAAGGACGCGTGCCCTTCGTGGCTGGCACTATGCACCTTTGGCCCTTCATGCCCAGTACTTTCCAGAAATCTTTGTCTGACCACTCCGGGAAATGAACGTTGGGATGGTGTCACGTGAGCGCACAGGGTGATTTCTTCAACCTTGATTTCCTATTTTCCCACGCCCCCCGCGCTTACTCCTTAGGTTTGCAACTCGAGGCTCGCAATCGATCTTCTGTGTGCTTCCTTCTCTTTGATAGCGAGTGTGGCTTAGTAGTAGGTCGGGTACCAAATACTCGGGCCATCCCATGCAGGGCATGCAATGTATGCACTACCCATCGCTAGCCAAAACACAAGGGAGATCCACACAGTGAAAATGTTGGTCGTTATGTAGCGCCCCCAGGGCCATCCAATCATCCCACCAAACATCTAGAACATCCTCTTGGTCCTTTTCAATTAGTGCGCACAGGTGCTGTGGACTCAAGACTACCATCCCACACTGTTCACCAAACCTTTCTGCCATCATCCGCCTGCTGACTGTATGCACAAGTTGCGAAAACCTTTTGGCTGTTATTGTGCCTTTCGACCTGTGCAAGTGTGCTCGTCACCGGGAAGAGTGTTGGACGCGAAATCTGGAGACAATTTCCCGATGTGCTTTTAAAACTGCTTTCCTCGCCTTTCGCAATCTTTGGCAGCGGACTGAATTTCACGCTTAGAAACATTGAGCACTCAGCATCCGCACACGGCCAACCCTTCCTCGCCTATGGGGTTGCGCCACCAGATCAGGAAAAGGCACCAAGCATGCGGCCCACATGTGGACACATATCGACATGTCCATTGGTGCATTTAGCAACGCCGGTATGGAGGCACAGGCTGCGGCATATTGAGGTATGCAACAGAGAGCCATTCAGCCACGCAGGATCCGAAATGCAACATGGTGGCGGAAGTCATCAAGTGCAGTTCGACCAAGCGGGTAAAGCCCTCTCTTGCAGGGTCGGACTGGGGCACGCCCCAAGGATATTCATTTCGCATTCGACGGTGGCAACCCGGAATGCTAATTGTTTCGAAGGCACATGCCAGGGAAACAGCACATCTAAGAAATGGCTCACCCCTGGGGTACTCATTTCGCATCGAAGGCAGCACGCAACCACTCCGAAATGCTGATTGTATTGGAGGGCACATGCCAGGGGAAGGAAACAAATCTAAGAACCCGACTTCGATACTGTCGGTCCCCGAGCGATCACGTATTCAGCCCGCGCCAATGAAAAACAACAAAAAATTGCGCGCCGCCCAACAAAGAAGCCCCTTCTGGTCACTCCAATCTAATGGTGGAAAATACAGCGATGTGGAGCGATCAAAGAATGCAACCCTCCTGCCGCTACCCGCCGCGTCAGCGACGCTCCCAGGACGTCACAGGTGATGTCAGCCATCGCTGGAAGCCCGATTCAGCCGTTGGATCATGGATTCAAAGGCCGCCATGTACCTTGGGACAAAATGGTCCATCAACATGGACCTGCACATCCTCATTCTGCCATACGACTCCTGGGGAACGTCAAGGAACAGCACGTGCTCCCCGCCCTCCTCCTCCGGGCCCTCCTCGGAGGTCCCCGGGTCGCCATGGCCCCCATTCAAATCCCCTTCACTGCGATTCTGCTCTTCGGCAACCTCGTCCCCGTCTGAATTCGTGAGCACAGACACAGGCAGCTCACAATGGTCCTTGCCACCTCCCCGTGCCCAATGCTGTCCAGACGAAGACGCGGTCGCTCCGTTCACTCCACTCGTCGCCGCTCCGAACCTCCCATGGTCAATGTTCCCCCCCGCAAGGCACGCCCCCATCTCCCTCAAGACGCCCTCGCCAAGCTCCCCACACTCCTCGTCACTCCTGCTCTCCGCGTTCAAAATGTAGGCCGGCACCAAGTGCAGCAATCTGCCGGCGGGGTACAGCTGCCGCCTCGACTGCATGTCAGCAATGGAGCCTGAAGAGGCGGAAGCGTCCTGGCTTTCGGTCCCCTGAATGGTCCGTCCATCAAACACTCCCTCCTCCTCTGCAGGCTCCATCTCATCCCCTGTATCCAGATTCTCGACCTCTGCAAAAGATGACCCCTCTGGGGATGTTCCCTTCCCTCCATCAAGCAGAGGAACCGATGAAGCTCCCTCTTCCGCAGCACTCTGCAACATTGGGTCCTTTGATGCCCTTTGGGGCGCAAGGACGCTCGTCCACAGGCTGCTCGAGTACCTAGCCACCATCCCACCAGTCTTCTGAAGCCGGTCTCCGAATCGGGAGACCCCGCTGCTCAAGTACTGATAGGTCGTCGTGCTCTGTGCCGCCTGCTCAGTGGCTGCTCCCTCTGCAATGCCATATCTCTCGCTGTTGCCCAGATCTGGAGGGTCGTCACACCCCTGATTGACATCTGCCATCGCTGCGCTACAATTTTCAATCTTCATTGGGCTTGCAGTATCAAGACAATCCCCATCATCACAGCTGGATGTGGCTGTCAAGCTGCTCAGATGAACAAGCCCTGCCCTGGACGCATCATTGGTAGTTGCACTGGCTGTTGCAGCCTCCTGAATTGATTGATTTGGTTGCTCTGGTGCCTGTGCTGGTTGATCTCCACTGGTGAATTGGCCAGCACAGTTGTTTGGTGGGTTCTCTCCAGAGGACGGGCCATCCCACAGGGCTTGGCCTTCGTCCCCTTGACCACCTGTTTGGTCTGGCTTGTGCCTTGGCCCTGTGCAGCGGGCCGCATAGCATGAGCGAACTCCCCAGGATGCAGACTCCCAGGAGCGGCTGGTCCAAGAGCTTGCCATGTGGACAACCCTGTTGGCAAGCACAACAATAATGGTGACCTTGACAGTGGCAACATCCTCAACACTAAATGATCTTGATGGCAGCAGAGAATGCGATAGGGAAAGCAGGGCGTTCGAGCAAGCAAGGGAAGGCAGAGACTGGATGTGCTCGAACGTGTGCATGAGGGCAAGGACGTTACTCCCTTTTGAATCTAAATTGTTTCGTTATACTCCGTGCAGCAAGAACAAGGCTGGCACTCCAAATCAGGTGAATACTTGCACAAGAGAATAAACTTGTGTTTGTTGAAAAGGCTCATCTATCCTTTCCCAAAACGACTAACAGAGATGCCGCGCAACAGAAGTGTTTGTTGTGAACAAAGCAACATACAGAAGAGTGTCACAACACATGCTCATGAGTGACAACAAGTGCATGCTGTGATTTCTCACCCTCTGATGCTGCCTTCCACAGCCTGCACCACCCTAGAAGATCGCATGTCCCGTTGGAATGCACTCGCCCAGGACGACGCTGCAACCTCCTCCTTCAGTTGATCAAGAGAACCTGAGATGAAGCACACCAACCTCATGAAGCCCTTGTTCACACAAGACCGCCAGCAGTGACATGGACATTGTTGTGGTCGTCTGTATGGAGGCAAGAACCTTGTTTTTGTAATTTGAGTAGTCTCGTTAATCGCCGTCCATTTCAGCACGTAAAGGGCCAGCCAAGCATCGAGCCTGTCTCAGTGCGTTGCACACAGACAATGGCAGATGAGCATAAGGATGGCCGACAGTGCTCGCAAACTCAGATCCGGAACAGCTGCAATGCAAATGTGAACATTTGAGTGGGTGCTTTTCATTCAACTGGGCCCTTCGGCTTCAGGTGGTCAGTATAGGCTCCATTCAGAGGATGACTGTCAAAGGCAGGGACACCTTGGACAGCACATAGCTTGGGATTGACAACATTGCTGCCTGTTGTTGAAACTCTGTTGTGTTCCTTTGATTACATGTGCATATTGTGACCGCAAGGCGATGTTGGGCATATGGCCGCATGCGCAATGTTCAAAACACGATCTGCCTAAACGGCAATTTCCAAAATAACCTCAATTCAATTTCCTGAATGACAACAGCAGTTCGTGTGAACATCTCTGCTTTCAGGATGGGTATGGCAGCACTATCTTATAAGCTGGCCTCCTGAAAGTGAAGCAACCAGCTCGAAAGAAGCAAAGATAATAATAATCTGTGTGAACTCTTATCTGCAATAAAAAAAGTTTAGATAAGGTAAGAAGCTGCTCACCTGGGCTCATTGTTGGCACCAAATCAGTTCCATAAATGTAGCTGGTCACGTATGCACTGCAAGACTTTGCGATCTCTAGCGTCATGCAGCCTGGACATGCAAACACAGTGCATTCCACGTCGCCAAACTCTGGGTGCTGTTCACGTATCCTGCAGCAAAACGCAACATAAACAAACTTATGTGTTGCTGATGGCGCAACACCCATCCATGGACACCTTCTGTAGGCACCTTCTGTGGCTTATCTTACTTCAAAAGAAGAGGCCCAGTAAGCCGGATGGGCAGAACATCTGGGCGATTGCGCATCTGTTCTATGCAAGTGAGGTGCTTTTCGCACTTCACTGCCAATGGCAGCTTTTCATGCCTCCTAGGTTTCTGTTCAGCCTCCCACACAGGGCCGGCTGCAGGGATGCGTTGCATGCTTGGGGAAAAACACAAACACTTTGGCTTCCCTGTTGTACCTGGAGAATGTCGCAGCATGGCTTCATACCAGTTCAAGGGCATCCTCCCTACTTCCGCACTTCAAAGAGCTTCTCCCCACATTTCAGATCAATATTCCCCAATGTGCATAAACAATAAACAACAAAAGATCTCAGATTCCTGTCAGAGTTGCCTGATAAATTTGATTCAGGGCTGCGCTTGCGATCACATAAGCAAAAGGCAGCATTCGCTTCTAGTGCCGATCCCAATTCCACCATCCCCCGGCCAACATGGCTTTGGGCCTATCTGCTCTATGAAAGGAAAATGACCACCAGGAATCTTGTACGCTACTCTGACTGTGAGTGCTCAAGAACCTGCATTGTAAGTATCCCAAGCCCCCTCTGACAAACATGCCAAGGCAGAGCTGGGCACTACAATCTGAAACTGCAACTGTCTCACGCAGTCAGATCTCTGAGCACAGTCAGCAGGCAGAATTCTGTTAGGTTACTTTAAGGGCCCCTTGCACACACAAGGCCAGGACAGCAGGCGATCGACATAAACACATTTCTAGTATAGGAAATTAGCACTGTGATCAGACACCATGCACACAGCACTGTTGCTGATCAGACAGCCCATACCATCAGCACACTCGAAACCAAAGAACAAGACGATACTGGCATCATGATTCAATCCCAAATTTGCCTCCCTGAATGACATTGAAAGAAGTGAGCCACTGCACCATCTCTACCAAGGAATGCAGCAGCGATCTCCCTCTCCTTCCATCCAATTACATATTTCAATCAACTCAATCGTAACTGTACAAATTTTCTGTTCAGCCTTGCAACTATGAAGATTTGTCTTCTTCTGCAAAGGCAGAAGGGGAAACAATGGTCACCCCTCTCTTGTTCACAAGAGAGATAGTTCATTGAGATTTATTTCCCTGCTGGAGGTCCCCAAGTGACTGGTCACACCAGAGTGGGATATTGAGTGTACAAGTCTGTGCTAAAAGAACAACCAAAACAAGACACATTTGCACAACAATGCCCTGCAGTGAACGGCCAACAAGCAGCTACTTTCTTGACATCCGCTGCAAGCAAAGCTACTTCACTCACATCATTGTCAGCATTGCTGCCGCTCCACCGCCCATCGAATGGCCTGTGATTCTTAGGGCATAGCCAGGATTTGCTTCCATGGCATCCTTGATCATGGGACTGGCTTCCTTCAGGATCCACCTGGCAGCTGCCAGCATGCCAAAATGCGAGTAGCCCAACACCACTCCATTCTGATCGACCACATGATGAGGTTTTGTGGCACCTGGGTAGTGTGGGCAACGAAATTCAGTTGCCTGGCTGACCCCAAGCAGTCCAATGAAAACAGCAACTCCTGAAATCCACATGTGCAACATGCTGCATGCATGGAAGCACACATATTTGTGTGAAGGCATATGCATGGATGAGTTCTTTTTTACAGGATTATGTACAGATAGAACATCAACCATCACTGTTGCATAGGACATGGATCGACAGGTTGTGGTGTTGCATTCAGCTGTGTGCTTGTGTGTCCAACTTCCAAGGAACCCAGTGGCAGATTTCTATCAGGTGCGCTATGGGTACACAATTGGAGATCTAGATCTTGGCCAAACTCTGACATGCTGTACCTGACATAGTGGTGAACAAATCCTTGACCGACTTGGTGCCCCTTATGGCCAGCACCAGCAGATGAAGCTTTTCATCGCGCACAAACACGAAAGCTGGCCGCAGCACGGCAGCTCTGGAACGATAGATTATGAAATCCTGGGCACCTGGAGCGCATCAACTAAAGCCGATCAAGGATAGCAGCAAACACTCAGAAGCGACATCAAATTGAAACATCCATATTTAAGACACCAACTGATCACCTGAGGTTCCAGGAGCTGTGGATTGTCAGAGTCCTCAAGACATGCACTCACCACTACCTAACCTCTCAACACTTGGATCTAAAACCACTGAAGCAACAAGCTACCTGCCCCACCAATGCCAGCTGATCTCCGAACAGGTTCACAACCTTGACCACCCCTGCACCCTCACCCTCACCCCTTCATCAGCACCAGCAAAATGAATGCATGCATAGCCCACCCCATTGTTGCACTATTCTTAGCTCCTGAGTTAGAACTGATAAACAGTGCTGTGGTTGTCTATGCCTCTTGCAAGCATCGATCAATCAATTCATGACCTGCTGGCTGGCTCAACTCATATGTAGGACTGATCATCAGTGACAAGACAAGGATGTTATTTTGGGCCTTGTTTTTGAGTTGACTTGTGGAGATACCATGCAGAACATAACTCTGAGCATCCAAAGGAATGCCATTGTTAATATGCCTCAAGGCATCAGGATATTGCTCCATCAATTTGAGCATATTCGATCAGAGCAGAAAACACTAGACAGTGTCTAGTGGACAGAGCAGTACATTGTGTATCCTGCCACACTGCCACACTCATATTGTACGAATTACACTTGTCTGTTGCCAAAAGCTTTCCTCAATGCGCAGCATCTGTGGCCAAAAGGGCATGTATTGAGGTACGCGTCCTGCCACAGTCCGACAGGTCAGCCCTGTCTGTTCTTAGTTCAGCAGAAACTAAGCAACTTTCCCTCACCAAATCCCATCTCTGCCCATACTTCCTCAGAAACGTTAGGAGTTGCGAACTTCAACTTCTGGCTGTACTGCAAGAGACGGCGAGCCTCCTCCAGCTGGCTCTGAAAAGAACAGACCACACAGCAATGGATAAAACAATTGTTGGGCGTATAGACACAGACATGTCACCTCCGCGGACCCAACCATCCAGTGCTCCACATGGGAGCAGAGCCGGACAATCCACAAAACTGCCAACCGAGTGCAACTCGAGGACAATAATGACTGTATCACCTTTGGAAACATGTTGTGGATCACTGGAATCGACATTTACAACTTGCCCATGGGCAATAGTTCAGGAGTATCCTATTGCACTCTAGTGCTGATCCAGAGCTGAGCAGGTGCCCAGTGCTGCCTGATAGCTTACTGGAAGGACATCAATACTTCAGTTGACAAAAACTAAGACAATGGAATCAAAAACAACTTAGTGTCAAACATAAGGACATGCAGTTGCCCTATTACTTCCATATCACCCGCAACAGTGCTTTGCACAGACACACGCAGGTCTGTTTTTCACCGATTGTGTGAGGCCTTTGTAGACTGGTTGATACTTCCAATGTGCGCATATGCTTGCTGCTGGAGTGCATGACAAGGCAGGTTCTGCATTGAGGATTGCATATACATCAAAAGAAATATGCAACTCAACTGCCAGCACCATCCTCAGCAAAACTGCAAAGCGGATCGTTTTCCATACTGTGAACGATGGTGCAGGTAGCTGCTTCAAAAACAATAACATGCAAGGTGCCTTCTTGACGTTGCCCGGGTGCCTGCCCCATAGGCAACAAAGGGGAAGCAGCCGGTACAGATTGCTGCAGTCTACAGCTGGGTGACTGGTAGGCAGGAAAGGCCAGAGTACACAATGTGACAAGTCCAGAGCTATGCACAACCAATATCCTGAGCAACTGGATCGGAGACGGATCTGATGGCAATGGCAAAAGTTGTTTCCCTGGTGCACTGCCTCTGGGAAATGTATGAAACACCTTGTAGCTGTTCTCCTATTGCCCAAGAGTGCACTGCAACAGGTCCTCTTGCAGCACCAACTGCCAGACAATCTGACAGCCTGAGTACTAGGTGTCACTTGCCTGATGGTACCCAACGGGCAAAACGGCAGTAAGCAGTCATCCTTTGACAAGTGTAAACAGTGTGGGCTCACACAACAGTGCATTCACAGAATTCGTCCCGCGTTGGGATCCTGCATCAAGAGATAACTGCTATTCCGAGCTGCAAGTGAGGCTGTCTGCCCCACAGTACCTTTTGCCGTTGACACATCAACTAGGGAATCTTTGGTTGATTGATTCATCCACCAACCTTGAGGGTGCATATTGCCGATGTGGACAGCTGTGTGGGGTCCACCCTCTCCCCATTGGCAACGATCTCCCTTGCAGGAAAGTCCCTTATGCCCTGGCGGGCAAGGTAAACTAGCCCAATGAACAAGTCTGCCGTTGGCCACCGGCCCACGATCTCCACCCATATGTACCTTTTGGTTTCCACGCAAAGACACACAAACATCAACCTACGTGAACATCTCTTCCCTAACAAAAGCAAACACCACCACTACCACCACCACCACCACCACCACCACCTCTTTTCCTGAGCAGGGACTCTGTGCAACAATATTTTCCACAGATGAAATTCAGTGTTCTGAATTTCATCTGCGGAAAATATTGTTGCACACAGGTTGCTCAGAGTCCACAAAGAGCAACCCAAGGTCTTGCCATAGGCACAGATTGGCTCGTCAAAATATTAAACACAAAATAGCAAACTGGCATATAAGGCCAGTCAACTTTGGCCTATCCCCAGAACCCAAGATCCAAGTGCACAGGCAACATTCATAGCATGTTTGTTCACACGTCATCCTCTGCGACGTGTAAGGGCATTTTTTGTGATATTTTATTGACAATCCTAAACCATGGAGCAACTAGTGAGATGGTGCAAAAGTCCTGATGTGGAACAAGAACTAGACAAACAAAAGGGCCTTCGATCAAGCAGTCAATCGGCAGTTCTAACACACTACACATCAAGGGACATGAGGCCTTTAAATGCAATAAATGGAGCAGATCCTGTACACATTTGGGAACAAAGTTTGTCTCCAAATCGACCTCCAACCCCCCAAAGGAAAGCAAAGAAAAGAATCTCGAGCACCCTCCAGCAAATTCCTCCAGGCAGAATATTTGAACTCCAGCTACTCAGGGCTCAGGTGGGGAAGGGGGAGGGCAATCGGATACACGCCCAGCCCGTAGTTCTCTGAACGGCCTCCAGGGCTCCGTGCCTAGAGTTCGTGGTGGCCAGAATACAATGGTGACGACAAACGACAGGAACGAGTGCATGAATCGCAGCAGTGCGAAAGCCACGCACTGGGCGCCGCGCCCGTCTCTACTGAGTTCCGATGATCAGACATCAGCAGGTTTCCCATCGGTCTCCTAGAGCCTCGCAGTGCACACGACTCCCTGCGTGCCCGACGCCCACGTAATACAAGGTCGTGACAGGTAAAGCACACGGTCATGACGACAACAAAAGGCAACGCAAGCAAAAACGTGGACCCATGACGGCACAACACGACCGCGACAGCCCTCATCTCGCCCCACCCACTTCCCTGAAATGCACGCCGTTTGGGACAACCCGTCAAAACGGGCCGTGACGCGGGCAATTCAGGCCCAGCGACTGTCTCAGCCCGAGACGCCAGCCCATGCGCCCAACACAACCCCAGGAACAGACCCGATCCAACAGCCCGCGAACGGCAGAAAACACATTCCCCCGCTCTCAAAGCCGCCTTCCCCGCCGAAAAAGACAATCCTTGCGGTACTAGGCACCGGCATCGTTGGTCCGGCGCACCGCCCTGAACCGCCCCGCATCCGGCGCCTCAGCGGTCTGGCGTTAAAGTCGCCCAGCAATAACGCTTCAATCGCCTGACACCAGTCCTGCTCTTACCGGCAAACCAACGCTTTAAGAGCGACCGTTGCTCCCCATTAACCACCCCACCCCGCCAATCTCGGCCAGAACTCCCCAGTCGGCTGCTTCCGAACATCTCACCTGTATAAGTGCCGTTCCCCATAGCTGCGCCTGAGGGCGTAGTAGGCGATCGCGGCCGCTCCGGCAGCCACGATGCCCGCCGCCATGGCCGCCGGGGGGACCCTCGCGGGAGGGGGCGCGCCTCACGTGCGGGCCAGCCCGTCGCCCTTTGGCGCTGTTAGCGTCCACGCAGGGGGGAGTGATTTGGGCTGGTGTTCAGTATTGCCAGCTGGGGAACAATGAAGGGAACCATCAGGTTACCTGTACACGGTACTGTTGCGCTGGCACCCACTGTGTGGATTGGACGTTCGCTCTGATTAATATATACGTGGCCGTGACATACCAGCCATAACCGGCAGTCACACGCGATGGCCATCCAGCAAAATTCACTGTATCAAATCGCTTTGTTACTATCTTAACATTGATTGTGAGGGCGAGGTGGATATGGTGGATAATTGTAAGGTGAATGGTGTTACACATGGTGTGGCTAAACATTGTGAACATGGTGATAAAGCTTGAGTGAACAGCGGTGGCTGCGCGGGCACCTCGTTGTGTGGGCTCAAATAACTTCTGCTTGCGACCTCGCTTCCCGTGCCTGAGGAGCGACCGTGTGTGAGCGCGCGCGAGAGCTTTTGGCCAGCCTAACGTCGATAATGTTTTATATCTGGATATTCAGTCCGTTCACTATCTGAGTATTTGTGACTGCATGGTTGGGCCCTGCATCGGCGTGCGGTATCGGCAGCGTGCCATTTTCGCACACTTGACACAATGCAGACATGGATATGCATAGCGCGGGAAACGCGTTGGCCAACGACCGGATGGCTTGCTGTCGTGTGCGGCATTCTGACTCTGGTTTTTGGGCGTTCCGAACCTGGATGATTGTGGGCGTGTGCAGTGGATCATCCACTGTGCACGTTCATCACCATTTCTTGGAGAGTGCCCAATAGCGGCAACGTCACCACCTTGCTGGCTCAAAGGTGGCATCGATCTGCGAGGCAAGGCGTTCACATATTTGGTTCAGGGAAGCCGGGTCCTCTGTGCTGAGCGCATGAGACCCGCACACCCCAACTGGAGTGCCAGCAACAGGTTGGTGGCAGCGAATGCCCCGTATTGGCGCCTGAGCGACCAGAAAGATGAACTTGATAGTGGCGAGTATTTTCGAGGAGTTGAAAGCTGCGAGTTGCTCCGCCTACCGCTCGGAGAGGATGGTGGGCAGCAGCATTGGAAAGAACAAGGAGTACATAGCAGGGTGGGGGCGGTGGCAGGGAGTCTTTGAACAAGAGGTGAACCACTGGCAGGCGTGGGGGGCAACACAGACGCTGGCTTCGGCGTCGTGCGAATTGGTTTTGGAAGGAGCAGCCATACTGCTGGCCAGCAGGCAGAACTGGCCAGGAACTACGGGTACTGTTCGTGGTGCGACTTTGTGTGTTGCTCCAGAGAAAGCGCTCACACAACTCGCCCGTGAGTCCGCAGTGCTGTGGTGGTAAAATGCGTGGAGGAGCTAACGTTGGAATGGGGAAGTGGCGCTGCTCAATGCGAGCACAACACTTGTGTGGTCACGTTGTAAGCAAGATCCCCACGTGCATTTCGATAAAACCCAGACTTCAAATAACTGTGGAAGTTGGTGTTACTGCAGCAAGAGCCAATCCGACGGCAGGAGAAAATGTACAAGACGCAGACGCTCAGAGTAACACCGCCCAAGCCAGCAGCACAAGGCATCATATCTTTCACAACGCGGCCCATTCAGACATCCGCATCGCACCGGCCTGTATCCCTCAAACCACAAAAGGGAATCACACCAAGGACACCACAGGCCAGCAGCGCAAAGCCATTATTGGACATAACTCTTGAGTCAAGAACGTCGGACTCCGGTGTTATTCAACAGCCCCAGAACACGGAATCAAACCTACTCCCACGCGGCCGCCACTAGGCGACCCTTCGCTGCACAAAGTTTCTGTCAAACACGAACTCGCCCCAGCGGGCTGTCCCTTGGCACCCCCAATGAATTCCAGCGCCCGGCAATAAATAATCACGTGACCATTCATTGATTAAACGAGTCAAAGCACCGTTCGTTTCCACCGCCTGCAGCGAAGCGAGGGCGGCCCAGCGCCCGTCCGCTCGCCAATCACATTCCGTTGAATCAGGAAAAACAACAGGGCGTTCGCCGTGCCACGGTGCCTTCATCCGTTGCCATGAAAACCGTCATCGGTGTCCATGAAGGCCGTCATCGAAAATGCAGTGGCGCCATCCCACAGATACTGCTCGCCCAAAGGAGGCACAGCCAAAAGGATTCTATCCCCCCCCCCTTTTCCCGAGTGGAAAATGTGCTGATGGCCAAGTAGCCTACCGGTACGCGAAACATACGATCTGCGCGACTCCGCGTTCCCACTCCTACACCACGGGGCTCCTGTACCCAGGGCTTGCCTCACGCTCATCGAGCACGAGGTAGCCCGCGGCCTCTCTGTTCCTATTGTAGCAAGCCCTGTCCACGTCTTTGCACACCTCGCAGGCGCTGCAAGAAGCACGGCAGTGTCCGGCGCCGTCTTGGTTTCCAGCCTGCGACGCAAAGCACAGGACACAAGCCTCGTGGGCAAGTTGTTGCCGTCCTGACGAGTTTGAGCATTCATGGAGCTGCTGGAAACGATGCATTTCAGTGCAATAGTCCTACTGTGCAACGGAGCTGCTTCAGTCACATCGCAAAGTGGCGTGGTAACGCGTCAAAACGTCCTATCAGTACGCGGGTCTGGTGCCGATTTGGCGACCATGCAAGGTGAAGCAAGGCTCAAAGGTGGTCGGCCATGCGAGGGTGAATCCAACAGATGCACAACCGAGATGCACGGCACGGTGGTGCGGTGTGTTGGCCGTTGCGTTTTGGTGGCAGCTTGCGGGTCAAGGAAGCCAATACGAGCACAAACAGCACTGCATCCATGTGCTGATGATCACAATCAGGAAGCTGCACAGCGTTCGCTGTGCGAAATTCGCACACCCTTGTGGTGCCAACTGGCCTTTGCGGCCATTCCCTGGTTATGGTGCCGTCTCTCCACGCGTTGCAAGCGAGGGTGCAAATGGAGGGTGCATAGCAAGGAGCAAATAATTGTTCAGTGCTGCCGCGTCCATCAACTCAATGGCACAAGGGATCGTATCTCATCCTAGGTTCACAAGGGTGCCATTCGTGGATTTCACCACGCGCAGTAAGATCCTAGTTGGGCCGCCATTGAGCCAAGTTATTTGGAACCGAGTAAACAGAAATGGGAGCAGATGCAGATTTTCGTAGTACTCAAGAAAAGCCAGTCCCAAACTATAGACCGAAGGGGAATGAACCCACCATGTATTGGACGTTCTTTTCGCACTCGCCACGTTCTGCCCACTTGGCACACTCGTCACGCAGATCCACACAGTGGCCAGGATCAGGAGGCGGCGGGGCATTGGGGTCAGGGCGAGCAAAGCTCCCAGCTGTATGCACACAAGCCTCTTAATTCCACAGTGGGCACTCTTGCCAACGACACACAGTCGGCCATTCTTCCACCATGCAACAGGGTGGCTTGGATGGTGATCAGAGCTGACCGCACAGTGATCGTGATCGTGATCATGATCATGGTGCCGATGGGGCTCTCTTTGATTTATGTCATGGCACAGAGGTCTCATCTGTAACAGATATAATGTCCAACAGTTGGACACTTGTGTAAGCAATGGTCCCTGCTAGTTTCTTTGGGTCATATGGAAAAGACTGGCAAACCATTGATGGGCCTGCCAGTCCCAATCTCATCATATTGTGCTGCTTGACACACTGAAGCGGCAAACGTTGAATGCACAACACGACTTGTCATTCGTTGTTCCATACAAAATCCGAGGAGACCCAAATCTGTTCAGCTGCAGGGCAGTGCCAATGAGATCATTTTTGCTGCCCTAGAAAGTTCATAATATCATTTCCTTAAGTTCCACACGAAGTTGGCACAGAACCAGCTGTGCATTCATAAGCTTGAACAGAAGACATGTGCACATATGGACTCCATGAAAGGGGATAGGGAGGTGTGGGGTGTAGCTCTGAACCTCATGCTCACAGCAACAGTACGGGTGTCCATGTGATGTATTTTCTGGAGATGCTCCAACGACCTTCAGAACACTACTCTTGCACAGCATGTTCGTTTCTAATTTGTCGTGCACTTCATTTCAGGGCCAAAGGATCTGGAAGCAGCTGAAAGGCAGTTGCGGACATTTACACAAACATTTCCTTGCCCTTTATCTGCTCATATATGTGCTGGCCACCCGTTCACCCAAGATGCACCATGTTTGATATTGAAGGTGCTCAGAGCCAAGCTGGATTAGTGTCAAGCAGCACAACAACACTGACCCCATCTAGCACATCACTGTGCATCCAGGTTGTCTAGCCACTGTGCCACAATGGGACTTTAGCAGTGTCCTGCCAGACAGCAAGACACAGTATCCATGGAGGTCACGCAGTCACAACAGTGTGCCACAAGAACTGTACCAATTCACCGATTCTGAAAAAGGCACCCTGTACACAACTCAAGAGACAAACTTACGTCTGAAGGGCACAGTGTGGATCCATATGGTGCCAGTCCACTTGACACCCTTGAGCACAGGACAACCAGTGTGCAGGGCTGCTTCATCTTTTTCAAGGTTGGGGCTAAAAGAATGGAAGAGGAAGGCGTCACCCTGCCAACAAAAGAGAGGGGCACATTGAGGGGCACAAACACACAGAAGTGCAACTGTGCAAACAGTAGAATAGCTGCATCTTGTCAGCACTTGCAATGCCAAAGTTCCAAATTGTGTACCTGCAGTGGCACTGCGATTGACTTCTGCAACGTCGGTAGGCATGTTGAGTTCACTGAGTCTGGCCAATGCTGCATGTAGCAAAGGATCCACAATGAACAACTCCACGAAAGACCCATATCATCCTGGCAGCGATGCAGTGGGTGCTTGAGGCCTTTGCTCAAACCTACAAGCCGTTGCCCTCAGAAAGAAACCAGACTGCTGTGGCACCTATAGAGCTCCGCCTCCAGACTGCAACCTGTGAACTTCCTTACACCAACGGCGTCTAACAACCTTCCAGTAGGCCTCATATTTTCTACCCTCCTGTCTTGGATCGCAAGTGTGTGTGCAAGTGCTCCAACGCGCAGAATAGAACATCCATCTGGCGTTCTGCTCCACTCCCTATCTTGTAACTCAGGGCTGATCAGTTGTGAGAGGGACTCAGGACAGTGTTGTGACTAACAGCTGCGAAGCCCAAAATCGCAGCAATGCTTCAAAGGGTCTGAATGTGCTCAACCACAAGGCTTGCAACACTCAACTGGCTGAAGAAAGGGCTTCTATCACACCATGGCACAAGAGCATTGTTCTGTAATTCTATGGCACATGTGTCCAAAAACCTCCTCACCTTTCGAGGCCTCACAGCAACATGACCTTCAGCACAGGGGGAGAATGGTCCCAACGACTCCGCCCTGGATGGATTTGCCCATGCCGAGCTTTTGGGAAATGCGGTTTCTCCACCATACTCTGTATCTGTAGAACCAGCACAACCCCTTCTGATTTCAGCAGTTCATCACTGCAGGAAGGGCATGGAAACTCTGGTTGTTTGTATTCAGTTAGCACATGGCGCCACCACAGGGGTGTGCCATGCCACTGCCCAACATGATAGCACTCTGCATATCTGCTACGTCGAAATGTTCCAGAACCCCTTTGGGGCCATCTTCAAGCATTGCACAGCCCATTTTTCACAATGCCACACAACTGGTTGCAACAGAGGTGACAGATGACCTGATCGTGAGTTGGCTGTATTGTGTACACAATTGCTTCAATTTAACTGATTTAGCTGACAAACCCAATATGGCATTCCTGCAAAATACTGGCGTAAGAGGATGCGACTTCCTTGCAAAACAACTGGTCATGGTCTATGAGCATCACACTCAGTGCGCCCACATGTGCACAGAGAGTTTTG
>CAJHUC010001079.1:0-25811 GCA_905146915.1 Ostreobium quekettii
GCGATATGCCAAGAGGAGGTGAAACACAACTTTTCAAATATTCCAAGCATTGGGTGGGGTACAGCATGTTTGCCTTGCCTTTCAGAAAAGGTGGTTGATCTGAACATCTGAACTTTGATCTGTCACTATAAGAGAGGTATGCATTGGTGGTTTGGTGTGCACTAAAGATTCGGCTTGATCCAAACAGAATTTGCAACGAAAAGTACTTGGAGTTCGCTACAAAGTCTGGGATGTTAACAACAACCGCGTGCGAGTGATGGTCAAAGACTAATACACTGTGATCAGTGCGAGAGCATCTATCTTTCAGATTTGCTAACGTTTTAAAGGCTGTACACACTTATAAGTACCAAGCAAAAGAACGCCCTAGATCGAAGCAAACGCGGCCAATTCCTGTGAACAGTAATTTCGGCAGCACGATTCAGCATACTGGAAGAGACGATGCCCCACAGGTGTGATAGCAATGATGTGAAAATGTTAAAAGGTTGTAGTAGTGCCTATATGTTGTCAACAATGTTCTCAATGACTTTTGGTGAATTGGGGTGGGACATACCGGAATATGACCAATGCATTAATGCGGGGAATTGAGGGCCTGCATGTAATTGAACAGGGCCATTTTTGAAAAGGTTGTGAATATCGAGTTGTATGGTATGATTAACGCAGTAAAAATCCACATCAACCTAGCATGAACCAAAGAATCCAAATATGGTGGCAGATTGATTGATTGAGTTGACCTTGCCAAGCTATAGAAGGAATTCGAGATCGGACGTGACTTATGGGACGGAGGTATTACATTCGCCAACTGTGGTATTCTCCTGATGTCCCAGCTTCGGTTTGGATGGAACTCTGACAATGGCTTCGTCGACTACACTTCCAGCATGGCATAGACATGCGCACAACTCAAACGTGTCTCCTAGACATATGGTTTGCGTTCTTTCAACCGCGTTCTAATTGTCGCAATGCATGGCAGAACACGTTATCACCTTTTACCGGGCTTGCAAGCACCCAATCCTGCAACTCGCTCAGGAGCTATGCAGCCCAAAAGGGCTGCAGGATTGTTATATCCCGCAATTCTGTGCCAAAGGAAGACTCGCAGGGCTTTGATTGTTACGAGTTACATTGGATCCTGGCCCCCGCAAATGTGTTTCATGGCGTCCCTGTCCTAATTCAACAAGAGCTACAGGATTTGCATGTTTTTCTTTCGTCCTTCAGCGAGTTCCTATTGATGCTAGAATGTCATCAAATCAATGTCCTATCCGAGAAGGTCCTGAGAGTTCAGACCTGAATGATTCGCGAAAGGATTTATTGTTCATAGTGTGTAGCTTTATATACCATTCTGCACCATCTCTGTACGGTATCCACTCCAAACACCTGAAAATCGTTCATGAATGGCACAATACTCATGCACACGGGGTAGCACGGTTGGTTCACAGCCTTCCCTTTGAAACAAGCTCTCGCGAGGGCAAATCCCTGACAGCCTTCCTGACTTACCGCAGCTGGACAATCTGCACGCTTCTTTGATGGAATCCAGTACTCTGCTGACAACCCTTCGGGCGCCGGCTGTGTGCGAAGAGCTGGAAAATCTCAGCCTGTCTTTGGACACCTGCAAGGCCGTCCTAGATGACCAGGGCAACGAATCCAAGGTACTCCCAGAGTGTGCGGCCTTCGGTGATGAAGGGATTGCGCATTCACTGCATTTGACGAAACATGACGAACCGCTCTCTGGAACCCATTGGGCAACGTCAGGCTCCGCGCACTAGGAGAAAAAGGACCAAATAACACTTTTCGGAGCACACATAAAACACATTTCATCAAAGTTCTGCACATTTAAGAACACAAAAATAACACAAACCCGTAAACTTTGTACACATTTGAACACGTGTTATTTGGCCCTTTTTTCCTAGTGGCGGCGGAGCCGAGATGGAAGGACGGGCGTCGCCGACTGGGCATTTTGTTGTTGCTTTTCCGATCAGCACCCTATCCCGGGCAGCAAATGTCAACCACCATGAGTTATTCCCCGCCGACTAGGTGTATTACGCCTGGGCAAGCCCGCCTGGGCGCGTGTTGCACGCCGAAAGAAAACCACGTCATGCAATTAAACCATGTCAAGAGCTTTTTCATCGAACAAATGGAGCACGTCAAGAGATTTGCGAAAGCAAAACATGCCATACATCACGTCGGGGTATCCTGGGGGATCGCTTGGTGTGCTGTCTCAATCAGCGCAACGCTGTCGCCTGGGAACCGGCGTGCGAACTATCGTGTAATACATTGGAATTAAAAAAAAAAACGCCGTGCGGCGGTTGGCCCTAACTTGCGGGCGCGTCACCTGGATGGCTCGTGTTTCCACCTGGGGTCGATTGCCCTGAATTGCCGTCGCCGAAGATGAGCAGGCAATAGTTGACCACTTTATTAAATGCAGGCCCCAAAAATGTCCGGAAATTGCAACGTGCCACAGTTGCAATGCCCCATCACCGGCTGGCGATCATGGGCGTCGGCCAGCCTGCCCCACTTTGCACGCTCTGCCGTATTGGGTGCACATGTGAGAATCGCTCTAACCCATGCCTCACAGGATGGTGGTTACAGGGCAGCAAGATATTCGAGTCCCTCTCGAGGCGAGCACGAGCCCCACGGGGATGACGATTGCGGGTGTATATCAGAGGGGGGCTCGAGCTCGCTGATGCAGTCTGCTTCGGGGCCCGGCCCCAGAGCCAAGAAGTCCAGCGGGACTAGGCTCTCGGATTTGTCGGACGCAAGCGAAGATGACGATGGAAGCAGCGGCCGAGGCACACATCGCGGGGAGGGCGCAGACAGCTGCAGGTGGGCTCATTGCGTTATTTGAAGATCTCGAAGCACTGATGTGCAGCATTTCTCAGGAAATAAGGGGGAAGGTATTGCCTCGACACAAGCGTTTGGTGTTTCTTGTCATGCTGCACGAGGCAGACTGCTGCAGAAGAAGAATCCGAACTACTGAAGAGAGGCGCTGTAGTTCTGTGAAGTGATGCTCTCAAAGAGCTCGTATCTGAAAACAATACCAAGAGCGTCTGAAACGCACCGATCGTGGAATATTCTCCTAGAAATCCAGGCATCCGTTGATCGCAACTAAAATCACGCAATGCGATCTATAGTATTTCGCTGGAAAAACCTTTCCAAACCATCTCTGCAGCATTAGCCTGACGGGGAGATAGTCCGGGCCCACAATCCAACATTCCGGGCAGTGAAAAAATCTGCAATTGGTGCCAAGAATAAGAACACACGTGTGACCGTGCTGAATGGCATTGATGCTCGCTTGCTGCCTTACCCCGCGGTGACCTGCGCCTCGTCCATTCAAAAGACGGGGTTCATACCCACTGAGCTGGTTGTTACTACTGCAGTGCCCACCACAGCTCGCCATTAGCATGTCTTGAGCAATCTCTGAGACTGACACACGTTCATCACCAAACCCTGAACCTTCAGATCGCCTCCTTGCAGGACGCCGCGGCAACATGGCAAGCACACACCAAACAGCGTCTCTGATGGCTCTGATGCGCATGACGCCGGGAAGCCTGCCCCATCAGTCTCCTTTGCCGGCGGCGCCAGCACCTCAGCGCCCCCGCGAACATCCGGCCAGGCCAAGGCCAGCGCAGATGCAGCCCTTCTGAAGGAGGAAGTTCGAAGGCTCAGGAAGGTCCGTGGGGCAATCGCGGGGCGTGGGCGAAACTCTTGCACAAGGCCGCGGATGCATCCGTTGCAAGCAGAACTCCCCAGCAGTACTGCTGGATTAGCCATACTAGTATGGCTAGTCCATCCGTGCACATTGGGGCCCTTGGCATCTCATTGGCGCTGCACAGATTTCGGGGGAAGTATGTGGATTTGCTACTGTGAATGCCGCCAACATCACCACATCATTCGTACCCAGTTTAGATTGGAGTATTCCCATGCAGCGCCCGAGTTGCGTCATCTTAGGGGAATTCGTTGGCTTCAGCGCAAGCAAAATCTGGGTCACCTATCGCCGCAAAACAATGCACTATCGGTCTTTCGCAACACCAGGGAGCGTCAGATCAGTGCAGCCCAGATAAATAGCGGTGAAGCGTTCTTCAAGGGCAGCTGGAGATTTAAGTGGAGCGCTACACTCATGCATTGCTTGTTTGGCGCACAGGAGCTCGCTGCAGCACATGAATTTTCTGCATCGCTAATGTCGGCCTCGGGGGAGACTCCTCATTCCGGCAAGCCTCCGGCGCACCAAAGGCTGGCGGCCGCCTCTGCGGATCGCGTAATGGTGAACCGATCCGTGCAAGCGAATTTCTCGGTCGATTCTTCTGCCGATTCATCCTCGGAAGAAAGCTCAGGTACGCTCATCTACCGTGCGCTCACACCTCAACTCTTGTTGCAAGCCAACGCTGTTCTCCCAGGGGCTGGTATTGCTTGTGCGCGGGGCGTGCAGCATTGCCATTGCAATGCCCATTGCGCGTCCGCGTTAGTTGATGGGCCGAAGGGCGGCGGGTGTTTCGCGTTTTGGATGCGTCATCAGCAGGCTTCTTCTCTGTTGTTGATGGCACTCTTGCTTGGAATTGTGCTGGTGCGTGCAGAAATGCCTGTGCATGCAAAACTACTTGTCGGTGAAGCAGCCTGCGTATTCATGCGGGTGCCATCTGTTCGGTGTGCGCGAATGCACTTGCGTGCCACCGCTACCCTGGAGAAATCGACAGGCTTGGGCCAGAGCTTCACGTTGAATCCTTCATGTTGGAGTCCTTAACGTGTGCCCATCAGTATTTCATGGAGAGCAGGACACCGCGAGCTGCGCAAGGAAAGTTCAGCGGAATCATGGAGACAGAGATCCCTCGATGCCCGATTCCTCAACACCTAGCAAGCCCGGCTCCAACGAGAACAAGAGATCCGAGAAACGTGCCAGATCTTTACGCAAATCGAAGACATCCAAAAAGGCGGCACCTGTGACTGCCTCCAAAAAGAAGATAGGGGTCTCAAATGTAGGGAATTTTAGCAGAAAGGCGGATAATTTGGAAAATGCGTCGGATGCCTCAAGTGGAGGGGATAGTTTCGACTCCGATTCTCTACCGACCTCTGTTGAAGAGCTGAAGAAAATGCTGAAATCAAAGGAAGACGTCCTAAGGAAGGCGCTAAAACTCGCAAACAAGGTACCTCTAAGCCCTTGTGCCGCTTGCACAATTGGTAAATAATGTGTTCTCCTTGCTGATGTGGCATTGGGAATAACCAATACCCAAAGATTGCAGGATTCCAGGATTCCAGGATTTAAGCACCGGCTCAATACCGCAACTGGCAGCTAAATATTTGACTTGGTTCTAGAGAATCCTTCTGAGCCCGAGTGTTGCAAATGAAGCAGAATGGAGCTGAAAGGGACGAGATGATTGTTGAAATGACACAGCTGGTGGGTGCAATAGAAGATTCTGATGGCAGTGATGACTCGCCAGGAACCGGAGATGCACATCCATTGGTAAGCCAGAAACCCGGCCTAAAACGCCATTTAATTCCTTGGAAGCATTGTTTATAAACTCATTGCAGCATGTTAGCTGCTCTGAAATTGTCAGTATCGATGCTGCAAAACATGCTGGAGTGATAATAGAGCGTTGTAATTCATGCAGAAATTTTCCATTTACACCAAGCCTGACCTGTCTCAGATGTGTGGCACTCCCCCTCTAGGCTACCCTTTGCATCATTACTATACCTGCTGACTTCATTTGGTTGCTTCACTGCCAGTAAAAATCCGTCTGCGTTCCCTGCTCTGAGCTACATCAAGACGGTGCATCGATAATACGTTGCCTATCCCATGCAAGGTAGGCGACAGTTCCACTTGGCCAAGCGCGCTGAGCACAAGTCTGAGTGCGTATGGCCGTCGGGTTATTGTTCATGCTAGTTATGTGGATTTCAGGCACCGCACGGAATCAAGCACGTAGGATTTCGAACGCAATCACGGCGTGGAGATCGACCTTCGCACAGTGCTGGAGACGCACACCCATCGGCAAGGCCATCTCGGGAGTCAAGGTGCTAGATAACATTGAACTGTAACTGGCAACTCTCATAATAAACCCCGCCTGCATTGTGTGTTTAGTATTCTCATCAGCATGAACAGACGCACGTCTGCCGTTTTGAGAAGATCAGGAGGCTGCGCAAACTTCCAGCGTCGCAATCCACACTTTCCTGAATCTGCCTCCAAGAAAGAGAATGGACTACCCTCCGCGTTTGGAAGGCGATCATATTCTATATTGAAAATCGTAGGTGATGTGCAGGCCCACAAATTCAGCACGCGCAAGCAGGGTCCAGCGACTCAGCAGGCCACCCGAAGATTGGGTGTGTCCGAAGTGCGCTCAACTGAAGAAGCAGCTGCGCTGGTGGAGGGAGCGTGGCTGGACGGCAGCTCGAGCGAAGCAACAATCAAAGCCTGAGAGCCCTCAAGTTCTGGTGAACACACGTACCACTTTTTACGGCCTCGTCAAGGAAGCAATGGGCCGCAACTCATCATCGACGGTGTCTCTGGATATCACAGGAAGCGTTCCGCCAGGAGGCGCAAAGTCACCGGGAGTCACAGATCGTGAGTGCGACTCTTTGAGGCATGGGATAGTATTCTCGCCTTCACACCAATACATATTCTCAGCTATGCAATCAAGCATCCCTTGTGCCCACAGGCCTTTCTACCAGCCGTCTACATTTAACTATCCCCTTTGACGTACCGCTCAATTCTGCAGATGCATGCGAATACGGCATCATATGTGCCGGATTGATCAACCAACTCCTTCCTTTCCCGATGCCGCAAAAACCACAGACGTGCAGAATTCCGCCCTTGGGGGCAGAACAAATTGCCACTGGACAAATGATTAGGGCTCACCGCAGGTTCGTTTGCAAAAAGAGACAAACTTATGCACGCGAATGCCTCAACGTGCAGAATCAGCTCAAAAGGGGTCCAAGACACCATTGGAGTGGCCGCCCATTGCACCTTCTCCATCGCCCAGCCCGGGTGCCATTGAAGAATTGCTGCGAGACGCGCATCTGCCGCGCCCATTTGACAAGGTGGGCTCCCTGCTTAGACATCCTCTTCTCGTCCACTCATTCCAAGGATCTGCGTGATAGCTTGGGTGAAAGGGCAAGAAGAGGTATTTTCAATAAACGCATACGTGGCATAATAACTGTTGTAGCACGATGCTGACGCAGGTGCGAAAGGAAGTGGCGTGCCATACTCCCTAATTGCAATTAATTGGGCTGCATCACCGTTGGCGCACATGTATCACAATTGCGGTGCAGCCGCGGCGCTGGCGAGCTACTAGGGGCAAGTCTTGAGACTCAGTTTGTCGGATGCGGACACGGCAATGGCACAGCAGCAGCAGCAGCAGCAGCAGCAGCAGCAGCAGCAGCAGCAGCAGCAGCAGCAGCAGCAGCAGCAGCAGCAGCAGCAGCAGCAGCAGCAGCAGCACACTAGGAAAAAAAGGGCCAAATAACACGTGTTCAAACGTGTACAAAGTTTACGGGTTTGTGTTATTTTTGTGTTCTTAACGTGCAGAACTTTGATAGAATGTGTTTTATGTGTGTTTGTAAAAGTGTTATTTGGTCCTTTTTTCCTAGTGAGCAGCAGCAGCAGCAGTAGCAGCAGCAGTAGTCTCTGAATATCAATCACCCATCAGAGCGTCGTTTCCAGCATTTCACAGAGGGCATAATATCAGAGTGGTAGGAAATGTGGATTCGTGTCGGTGCGGATGTGCTGGTCTTGATCACGTACGTCGTGACAACTTGAATTGTTCTATGAGCGATTATTCATTTCGAGTTGCAGTACAGTGTGTCGGGCATTGCTTCATTGTAGCCTATCCACGTGTGCGTTTCACAGCAGCAGAACATTATCCCTCTCATACATATTCTAATTGTTTCGGAAATGGGCCGAATGGGACCCAATCGTGTACTCTACGATTTTCCAATACCATGAAAATTGAATTGAATTGAACTACTGTGCCATGCTTTTGATGCCATTATCACCAACGTCGCTTGGGATGCAGGAGAAGAACAATAGGCAAACGGTTGACTTGTTTTCAGCTGTGAGGGACCAGCACAACAAGAGGCAGGCCGACATGTTTGTCTCGCACTCATTTACACCCGATCTATCGTTAAACATCGGAGGGGCAGGACTTGTGAAGGGCAAATCCTCTGCCGCAAAACCAGATAACCGCCAGGTGGAGTGGAGATGGGTGATGCAGTGGCAATGCCGCAAGGGGGCATTTTGCGCAAGATTTTGTGGCAAACACACGGACGTAATTACGTCAATTCATTCACCATCAGGCGCACCTGCTGTCAATTTGGGCTTTCCTATTCAAGACTGCGTTGCTTGCGTTCGCTCAGGTATGGAAAATGAGTGTGCCTCTGAGGCGCATGTAATGCGCGTCGGGTATTCCGGTGTATCGGGCTTGTCCCACAACATGGTCGAACATTCCCGGTTTATTGTTGAACGGAAGCTCTGCATGTCAGCGAGATAGCTGCAGAGACGCTTGGATTGTCACGGCAGTGAAAATCCCAACGGAGGTTTTGGGTGATGCGGCTCTCATTTACAATACTGCGCCATAAAAATGATAAATTGAACGGAGATGAACGTAAGCTTTGCCAGAGCAATTTGTGGTAACTCTCGGCGTTGAGCTCCATGTGCGCTCGCACCAACCAGCCCTTGGCGAATTGCGCTGAAGGGAAGGGCGTCTGAAAAGCACATTCTATGGGCCACGACTATGTTCTCCATGTGGCCTCTTTGCCGGTGCTCTGAAGAACGCTAGCGCAGCAGTTCGAAATCGCACAAAGCGGCCATGTGGCAATTTCGTTTAAATGGCAAAACTGCCCGAAGCATGCAGTGCGATCAATGTGCCACCCGTGCCAATTATTGGAAACCATGCATCGGCGATCAAGGGGAAGAATAGTTCCCAGTTTTACACATTTGTGGCTGAGTTTACCTTCTGTTGGAATGGGACCAGACAGTGTATTTGAAAAGGCAAAGGCGTGTCGAAATGGGGTAAAAAAAAGCATGCTGCACTAATCGTGCTTTGTCCGTTTCGCCTCATCGATGTGTCAAGCGAGCAAGCGAGACCAGTTCAACAACGCCAGGAGTGTTGCGGAGCAATTTTCAGCAGCAATCTGACTGGCACGCTCCAACGCCGCAGATGGAACCCCGTGCAGGAGGCAAGCTGGAACCTTTACAGCACAAGGGCGCCTTTCCAAAGAATACGGATGCTCTCGGCACCGCCCTGCCAGACAAGGTATCGCTGCCACCACTGTAAGGTGTACGGCATGATTGTTGTTGGCGCTGCCGCTCGGCCGTGGTAGATCTGTGCCAAGTGGAGGGCGCATCGTTGGTGTGCCGAAGCAGGATTTGGGGCCAGGTTTACGGGGATGTAGAGAGTTGAGAGGAATGCACGCCTTGCAAGCTGAATCAGGTGTAATTGCTGGTTGTATACTGCTCTTGTCGAAGACCATAAGCTGTCCTTTTCTTCGGTTGCACAGACTTGTACCATGTGCAAACAGCCAGGAGGGAAGCAGAGGAGTGGTGGGAATTGCAAAACATGGTTGAGTGAGGAAGGAGGGTGGGATGATATCAAGAGGCTCGATCGCCCTTTGGCGGGGTACATACCGCCCTTCTACCGCACAGCTTCAGGCGCACCTATGGCCTTCACAGAGTGTTGTAATGTTTGTCCACTCAGCAAGATATTTTGCACTTCACTGCAAAATGGCTGGCATTCACGCGAGCCACTCATACATCGTTTGCGCAACCATTGTTGATGATCCAACCGCAGTGATGGTCCGTGTATGCCACCATGGCTGTCTATAAGGCGGTAGTATTGCATCCTAGGGATTCCAAAATTTTCTTGCGCGTGGATACAGGTGAAGTGCAATGATCCCCAATATACTACAGAAGTAGTTGTTGCATCGATTGCCATGACAGAAGAATGAACCTCCAGGGGGTGACGATGGCAGTCATCATAGCGAAAAGCATACAAGGGAAGGTCCGAGTTGGATACCTGACTCGCAGGTACCGAATACCCCACTCGGCATCGTTTGTTTTGGTAGCATACCATAATCAACTCAAATGGCAAGGCTGCATGAATAGCTGGCCGTGTGTCATACACGGCAAGCTTGCGTCATGATGACACCGTCATCTGCCCTAATTTTGGAGAATTTTATTGTTCTCCATCCATTGGAGATTGATACAATCATATCCAAGCAGACGGAAATTCGCTTGCGAGACAGCAATACGGCGTCCATATGGACTGGCCAACTTGGGACCGGGTTTTCAGACAAGTCGATTGGTGTAGGCGCCGCTGTGGATGGCCGGCTTCGATTTGTCCCTTGATCTATCCACTTGCAAGAGCGTCGTGAAATTGATCCCGGCTCTTTTCTTTTCACTGCACATATAAAAAGGTCAACAAAACCGTGGCCATTCAGTTCTCGAGGCCAGAGGCGATGACTCCCATACAAATGCGCTCGTCGTGCAATACCACTCAATACAAGTGCCGCTCTACCTGGGTCATTGATGGCGGCTCAACTCGTGCACAATGGACGTGCTCGACGCACAGTTGTTAGGGGCTCAGGAGGGACTACATGCATAGCTCGACTGCAGGAATATGTGCCACTAGTAGCCAGTCGCCCCCCTGCTGCATCAGGCCACCACAACTCTGGATGTCGTGATGTGTGTTTGCACAGAGGTACCAGAAGTCGGCAAGTGTGTTTCCCCTGCTTCCCCCCTCCCAAAAACGCCCACCCTGTCCAGAAAGCTATTCTACATAGGCCACTCAATGCGTTCAGCACAGGCACTATCAAAGGCCAGCACCCCAGAGCCAGCAGAGCAGATTCTGTGACTCAACCAAGGGAACACGTCACTGCAAAACAGTCACGCAGGTCCTCAACCTGATGCCTGAAGGCAGGACATCACAGTAGTCCACCCAATACTTAGTGTAAACTAATTTGTCCAGTACGCCAAGGGTGCCAGATTCCAAAACTCACATCACAACGGTACACATTTGAAGTTGTAGCATCGACTGAGGTGGGTGCCCAATATAACCCCAGCATCATGGACTGCCACAAATCAAGCACTTGTCAATCGACAACATAACATTCAGGACGACAGCATGAACCCAGACTAGTCTGAAGCACTGAATTGTGCACCAGCTTACACACGTGCATCCTCTATGCCATTGGACTGGCTTGCTTCCAGCGGCGGAGGCAGCTCCAGCAGCAGAGATATGTCTTTCCACCCACTGCGTTCAACCCAAGCACAAAGAGCCTTGCGCATCCAGGCCTGGGTACACCTGTTGCAAACCTCGGGAAGCGAGAACTGCACGGCAGGTGATCGCAATCAGTCCATGCACACACGCATGCCACGAGGACACGAATCCCACACACCAATGCTGTGGGCACAAGAATCAAATCGTTCGGGTGATCAGCATCAGAAAACCATGTTGTCTGCATCAGTGCTGAACAGGACTTGTTGGACCTTGACAACTAGTTACAACTAATATCATCAGGACAGTTGTGGCCCTGCAGTAAAGGGACAAGAGAGGGGCAGCCTTCCCAAACTGCAGCGTTGCATAAGACCAGAGTGCACAGAGACTGTTCATGTGTGTGCATGTGGACAAAGTGCGTCCAGCGCGTGCATCACAGTTGTCCATCAACACCGAAATGAACAAGCAGGGGGCAATGTATGCAAGGGATCTGTATTCGATCTTGGAAAAAAGAACAGACAACACCGCACGATCAAGGAAGCGCACAGCCTGTCTGCGCCTGTGATCACCAATTGCACTGCCCCTTACCCAGCTGCGCTGTCGCTCGTGTGACTCCGGCCATTCGTCCAGCTGCTCCTCTACTTTCAAGACATACATATATGCCAGGCAGTGCCCATTGCTTGGATCGGTTGCTCCCCGCTTCTGACTCTCAAATGGAAATTCGCCCAAAATGGCCCCCTGCAAAACACGATCATCATACAGTCCAGCACTAAGAAACACAGGCACTTCAAACCTTCCTGTGAGTACAACGAAGATCGCGCTGGTGCAACTTGTAACAACCACTGTGTTTAAAGCGAGTCTTCCCCTCCTAGACCTTCAAAATACGGCTCCACTCCGGGCTTGTGCACTGTGTGCTAAGAAGTGAGAGAACAGGAAATAGGTTGGTGTCGTTTGCATCCAAGGGCAAGAACATGTCCGCCTCACTCCTTCCTCACCTCAATATCTCCCCTAACCCCAGCCTCCTCTACAGTCTCCCTCACAGCGGCTTGCTCAGCTGTCTGCTCGTCGCATTCCCAGCCGCCCTGCACCACATATGAAACAGGCAAATCACAGCCCAAGACCAACATCTCAACGCAACACACATTCCCAAAAAAGGTGTGCAATCAAGTGGATCGCAGACCCACCACCAAAGCACACCCAGCCATCAAGTCTCTAGCTGGGTAGCAACCTGTGCAACAATTGGCGTACACAACATTCTGGGTTGTTTCTCTAGAGAAACAGGCACGAGGCCAAAGCACTCGCAACTCCTCCCACACTGCCAACATCCTCCATGTCGGCGCCCCCCCCCCCATACATTCCGACCCCCACAATTTTCCACAGTTTCGGAGGCCCACCTTGGGGAAGATCCAGCCATTGCCGCATCTCCTGGTCACCAGCAGGACCTCCACCGCGTCGGCGCCGCACCCATCCCCGGCGTACCGCACGGGGATGCAGCTGGACCGGAAACACAAGGCCGTCACGCGTCCGCACACAGCTGAGCGAGCCGGCCGAGCGCGCCGCTCTCGAGAGGGGCAGCAGTCCATCCTCCCGCAAGCGAACACATCAGCCTCGGGCGCCACGGGGGGTGCTGCGCCTGCCCATGGTTAGGTAAGATCTGGCACGCCAGGCCCACATCCAGCACCGCAACACGACGGCATCCCTCGCTCTCCGCCCCACCGGCGGCGGCTACAGCTCCCCTCCCGTCGGCAGTCCCGGGCAGGCGGTCCATCTGCGCCATTGGCCACTCACCCAGCCACCAGCCTCTCCCCGCCGGGCCCGTAGCGCTGCTTGTGGCGGCCCTGCCGGGCCTGCATTTTGCACGGCACCCCGTTCATCGGCGCCCGCGGACCGTCGGGCGGCCTTCCTGGCGGTTGAGCGCGGAAGGCACGCCGGGACCGAGAGGAGACTGGCTCAGGCGCCAGGCAGGGGCATCATGGCGCGCGATTGTCCGCGATAATGCGGGCGCGAGCGGGCGGAAGCCCGACAGCTGGTGAGCGGATGGCCGATGCGAAGGGGTGCGGTCCGGCGTCGGTATGGAGAGTCTCCTCGAGGCAAGCACGCCGGCGGGCGGGCACCCCGCTGTCGGAGATCCCGGCGGGAGTTGGGAAGTTTGCTCGGCAGCGCCTCGGGCCCCAAAATCGAGGGGGCCAAGCGCCCCGACCGCGATCGCCCCAGCGGGGGGGAGGGCGCCTGGCCGCCTGGGGTTGAGAGGGGACTGGCGCCCGCGGAGCGGGTCCGCGGCGGCGCTGCTCAGGAGGTGCGCCCTGTGAAGCCTGCCCTCCCACAGGATGGCCGGCAACTGGGGGGACGCCACACGGAGGTGGTTCTGAAGACTGAGGATGGTGGTGGTCGGACGTGGGGGATGGGTGCGAAACACAGTTCTCGTTTGCCTTTGGCATATGTAAGACTTGCTCCCAGGGCTGCAGCCTTCGCCGCAACAGTTGAACCGTGAATGACGTAGTGTTGCCCACACGCCTGTATATCGCACATATGTGCGATGCGTTGGATATGGTAGTGTTGCACCATTCTCAATAATGGGGAGAAAATGAGAATGATGTCCAAAGATGTGCGCAAATGGAAGGCTCAAAACACATTGCCACAACCTACAATAGATTACAGTCTGTTGAAGGTATGGCCATTCAAGGCCATCCTTTGGAGTGCGCTTTGGAAGCTGGTGATTGCAGCGCTCCCTTGGAGTCCGCTGCGGCCATCCTTGGACCAAACTCACAGACGAGCAGCCTTGGGCTTACATATTTGTTCGCCCTTCCCACAACAGAGTCTTGCCGCCGCCGCCGGCAACGACCCCCACTCAGAATTCCTTTTTTCGCAACCACTCATCCACCCTTTTCACTTCCAAGAATTGTCATCAATCACAAATGCCCATAAGACAATTCAACCCCCATGCCACCTCATCACTACGGTGCCGCCCATATCTGAAACATGCCACAGCTTCCCTTTCACTCAGAATTCAAAACAACACAATTTTGACTACTCAGGTGCCACATATGGTCATTTCCAAACGCCCCCACTGCAAAGTGCAAGTACAACAAATCTTGCAAGCCAAAGTGAAAGTAAAGGGCGGTCACAATGTTGTAAAGCTTCGGGAAACACACATCCGAAACTTCCCCACAACACACCCTTGCATCTTGCGGACAAAACACTACGACCAAGGCATCTCTATGTGAATTGCAGGACATTCTTTCATCAAGCTCATATTGTCCTCAACAAACATGAGTGTGATCAAAAACTACCTCAAGAACCAAATTCAAAACCAGAATTCACTCACAGAAATGGCTAATCCGACTTTTCATAAAACATGTGCCAATCTTCAAGCAAAGAAGTATGCATAGGCTAGAAGCTCAATGCTGCACCAGGGAAAGAGACATCCTGTGTGCCCCTCCAAGGAAAGTAACATCTTGGTGGGAGTAACCTTTGCAAGTTTCATAGCACCATTTTTCTGCAACCACATTCTTTTTTTCTTTCAATCTCAAGCAGCGATTCATGTTTTGACATGCACACTAGTCGCAAGCCATCAAGCATAAGTGATCCACCCAGTGAAACGGTGGTCATTATGCGGCGTCGCGAACATGGGCACTCCCACGCTTCTAACTGCGAGAAACTCCGAATTTCTGCTATTTCTGGATCCTTTCCACTTTATAAATTGGTGGGCCCATAAATCATTTGAATTTGGACAGGTTGGGTGCACTCCTTGCCGAGCCACCACACGCCAACTTGCCAGGGGGCCACCCCCCGGTCCATCATGCCGGGGGACCCCTGGTCCAGTCAACATGGCATACGCCAACATGCCAGGGGGCCAACCCCCGGTCCAGCACGCCGGAGGACCCCTGGTCCAGTCAACATGTCAACATGGCATGGCCCGCAAGGGGAAAAGTGGGGGCATATGCCCCCTTTGCAGCCACCCATTGGCCGATTCCCTGGCTGTCACATCTCCTCGTACAGCAACACTCCACTTTGACACCCACGTGACAATCCCGGCTTCCCCGGTGCCAATTCCAGCCCCTTCGCACCCACTGCACCGGGGACCCGCCGCCGACCCGCTCCTCGCGACGGTTCCAACCGTTCCCCCGACTCCCCACGACTCCTCCGAGGCGCCCAAACCACAGCATCCCTCACGGCTCGCAAACCCCGTTGATCGTGGTGTTGTGCACCGCTCATTCCTTGCGGAACGGCCAACTCCGCGGCGCCCCGAACTCATGGTGCACAGTGCCGTTATATGCCATTCCGCCACATCGCACAGCCTCTATTTCCACTGCACAGTGCTCGCGCGTCTTCTCTTCTCACGTGCGTGCGGGTGGCTGCACTGCGCGTTGCCCATTCCGCTAGAAAGTCGCCCTCACGGGAGCGGGCGGTCATGTGCCTCACTCCCCGGAAATGGCGCACATGGCGCCAGCTCCTCGGCCCCGTGCTGCTGGCGCAAAACTCGCGCAACGGCGCCACTGCCGAAACCATGTTGAAGGTATGGCCATTCAAGACCATCCTTTGGAGTGCGCTTTGGAAGCTGGTGATTGCAACGCTCCTTTGCAGTCTGCTGCGGCCATCCTTGGACCAAACTCACAGACGAGCAGCCTTGGGCTTACATATTTGTTCGCCCTTCCCACAACAGAGTCTTGCCGCCGCCGCCGGCAATGACCCCCACTCAGAATTCCTTTTTTCACAACCACTCATCTACCCTTTTCACTCCCAAGGATTGTCATCAATCACAAATACCCATATGACAATTCAACCCCATGCCACCTCATCACTAATGTGCAACCCACATCTAAAACATGCCACAGCTTTCCTTTCACACAGAATTCAAAACAACATGATTATGACTACTCAAGTGCCGCCTATGGTCATTTCCAAGCGCCCCCACTGCAAAGTGCAAGTACAACAAATCTTGCAAGCCAAAGTGAAAGTAAAGGGCGGTCACAATGTTGTAAAGCTTCGGGAAACACACATCCGAAACTTCCCCACAACACACCCTTGCATCTTGCGGACAAAACACTACGACCAAGGCATCTCTATGTGAATTGCAGGACATTCTTTCATCAAGCTCATATTGTCCTCAACAAACATGAGTGTGATCAAAAACTACCTCAAGAACCAAATTCAAAACCAGAATTCACTCACAGAAATGGCTAATCCGACTTTTCATAAAACATGTGCCAATCTTCAAGCAAAGAAGTATGCATAGGCTAGAAGCTCAATGCTGCACCAGGGAAAGAGACATCCTGTGTGCCCCTCCAAGGAAAGTAACATCTTGGTGGGAGTAACCTTTGCAAGTTTCATAGCACCATTTTTCTGCAACCACATTCTTTTTTTCTTTCAATCTCAAGCAGCGATTCACGTTTTGACATGCACACTAGTCGCAAGCCATCAAGCATAAGTGATCCACCCAGTGAAACGGTGGTCATTATGCGGCGTCGCGAACAAGTCATTAATACATTTGCAGTAGTAGTACTTTGCGCGCTCCATCACCTAGTGCTCGGGTCACCAATAATGAGCCCATTATGGCTCCATAATGCGCCACTCAGTTGCGACAAGCTAGTGCCCCGTGAGGCCCAGAATTTTGCGGCATGGGACTCCATATTGGCGCAGGATGGAAGCGTGGTGGTCAGGCGCCTCTCGCGCCCTTGGTGGGCCAACAGCTCGCCCCGGGTCGCAGATCCCCGAATCGTCGCACGCGGAATCGCGCACGCACTCCGCCTTGGGTCAGGACTCTCGGACACATGACACAGCACAGCCAACGTTGGCTGGCTCGGGGCACACTCGTGCAGTGCAACGGCTTACACGGATTGGAGGTTCACTGGGCAAGAGGGGTCGCGGCCTTACATCCGTGGCCGGACACCTCACCGTATCGATACTGCATCGTAACCGTATTTGTTCTGTATCCACCGTACCGTACCGATAACTACGATACGCCCCAAAATGCGGTGGGCGGCCACTACGCGGCCGCAGTTGTATGACAAGCAGACAACCTTTCTTTCCCCGTTTTGATGCAGTTCCGATTCTTAAACCGTATGCCCATTCATGTTACGCGCACCGGCCTGATGTGGGGGACGCCCTACTAATGGCCTTTGGTGTGGGGGACGCCCTGCCCAAGATATGCTTACTATTCCTTATCCCATGGTAAACATTATCCTTATTAGGATATGGGAGTAGGAGGGGTGGTCCCGCCTAGGTCCCCGTAAGGACCTAGGTGCCCGGCGAGGCGGGTCCGCGGCTCAAAGAGGGCAGGAACCCCACACCCACACACTTTACACTTTACGTATCAATTCAGCTCATTAACCCCTAATGACCGCCCGTTTATACAACAACCACTCCCCCCTCCAGGGAGCTCGGCCTCGAGCGTTGACGTGCAGTCTTCACTCCTGCTCCTCACAGGCTGGTCGGATCCTTGGACGGCTGGCCCTCCTCCAGAAGCTGGCGCAACTCCTGTTGGTCAAAATCTCCAGCCTTCCTCCAGGTCGCTTCCTCTAGGGGCTTGTCCACCTAGATGATGAGATATTGGGTGACCACTCGGTTCCTCTCTCGAATCTTCCTCCAGCGGACGAGTTGGTCAATGTCAGGCTCCTCTTCGTCGTCCGCATCCAAGGCAGGGAATTCGTCGTCCTTCTCCTCTGCAGGCTCCTCATGTGCAGGTTCAAAGATGCCGGCTCGGAACGGCTTCAAGAGAGACATGGAACACGTTATGTCTCCTCCAACCTGCAGGCACCCTAAGCGCATATGCTATGCATCCGTACCTAGCGATCATGCGAAAAGGTCCAACAAACTTTCTCTGCAGCTTATCAGGAGTTCCCTGACGACGCATGTTTACAGTGGAGACCAACGCAAAGTCTCCTACTGCATACTCCACTTCCCTACGTCCACAATCATAATGAGCCTTGGCCTGTGCATTGGCTCGCTGGACATTGTCCTGTGACTTCTTGAACACGTTGTCCATTCTATTAAGGAACTGACTAACTGACTCGTTCAGAATAAATCGTCGATCTCTGAGGAAGATCTGAGGTGTGGTTGGCTCAAACCCATAGTTCAGAAAGAACGGGCTGTACCCCATGCTGCGGTTGGGGTAAGCATTCAAGATGAACTCAACCATGGGTAGGAGCAAATCCCATTCCCTGACCTCTTCCAACTGGTGGATCAAACAGCGTAGTACCTGTTCTGCCGTCTAATTTGTCCTCTCAACAAGCCCTTGCGTCTGGGGGTGGTACGCTATTGAAAACCGCAAATTTGTCCCAAGGTTCCGCCACAATGCCCTCCAGAATGTCCCTGTGAACCGCACGTCTCGATCGCTGTGTATGGCCTTTGGTACACCATGTAGACAGCCCACCCTGCTCCAATACAGGTTGGCAACATCTCTTGCGCTCATTGTCTCCTTGCACGGGACCAAATGTACCATTTTGGTTGCGCGATCGATGACTGTCATAATGCCATCATTCCCAAGTGCGGTTATTTGCAGTTTGAGGATAAAGTCGATCATGACCTCCTGCCCTTTCTCTCGTGGTAACTGAAGGTTCTGTAGGCATCCTCGGCTCCTGGTGTGGTCACCCTTTTCAATCTGACATACAGGGCACTCCTCAATGTACGCCCTGACATCCTTACTCATACCAGCCCAGTAGAAGTGGGACTTGGCAAGCTCCACCATTCTGGTATAACCTGGGTGCCCAGCATATGGCACTGTATGGAGCTCCCTGAGTAACTTCCGCTTGATGTCCGTCGAATTGGGAACCACCGTCTTCCAGTATCTGCCATCATCAACACCCCCTTGATGCACTTTTAGAAAACCACGCCGTAAACGGTATTTTAGAGACCCCATCAAGACTTCCTGGGTCTCGTTTTCCAAACGTGATATAATGTCGGCGTATGGATCTTTAGTCCTCAGTAGATTCATCATATCACGGAGCAGCGAATCGTCCACTGTGACACTCGCCCTGGTCACCATCAATTTCGGTGTGGACTTTGGAAAGAAGAAGTCCTCGGAGTCCTGCTCACCCTCCAAGAATGAATGACGAAATTGGGCATCCCCAGATGCCTCCCCTCCAAGCTCTCCTGCTGCCATGATATCCGCAGTGTTCCCCTGTGATGTATCTCCTATAGGCTTTTGTCTGAACACACGTTTCAATGACTTTCTAATATCCTCATTAGACGCATCCTCTTTCACCCTCAGCAATTCCTGAAAGTCCTTGTCCTGAGCTTTTGACACATCTGCAGCACCTCTCTCTGAGTCCCAATGACGCCTGGACAATCCATCCGTTGGGTTTGTCTTCCCAGGGATATGCTCAATCGAACAGTCATAAGACTGCATCACACTGATCCATTTCCAAATGCGTCGATTGGTTGAGGCCTGATTCAGCAAGTGCCTCAAGCTGTTGTGATCGCTCTGGACAACAAAGTGACCACTGTCCAAGTATGGGCGCCACAATCCAATTGCCCACACTATTGCTAACAGCTCCCTCTCATAGGCGTTGTAGCGACACTCTGCGGGGATGAAGTTTCGGCTGGCATAGGCGACTGGCTGGATCCCCTCTCCGAAGTCCTGCTGGAGTATAGCACCTGCGGACACGAGGCTTGCATCCGTGGTTACTACAAACTCCTTTGTAAAATCCGGGATCCTCAAGACAGGTGCTGTCACCAATGCCACCTTGATCTGAATGAATGCTCGTTCCTGTTCATCTTCCCACTGCCACTTGATGTTGTTCTTGGTGAGGTCAGTTAGCGGTTTGGCGACCAGGCTAAAGTTCCTGATGAATCGCCTATAGTATGATGCTAATCCCAAAAATGACCTCACGTCCCTCACACTTGCTGATGTTGGCCACTCCACCATGGCACGGACCTTTTCTGGGTCTGTCGAGATGCCATCCTTGGAAATGCGAAATCCAAGGTACTCTACTTCCTCTTTGATGAAGTCGCACTTATGCAATCTGCCATAGAGCTTAGCATCTCGCAACCACCTCAATGCAATGTCCAAGTGCCTCTAGTGATCGTCCAACATCTCGCTGAATATAAGAATATCGTCCAAATAAACGAGGACAAAGTCGTTGATTTCTCCCTCGAACACGGTGTTGATCAGCCTCTAAAAAGTGGCCAGCGCGTTCGTGCGCCCAAAAGGCATGACGATAAACTCGTACAACCCCCGGTTGGTCCGGAAGGCCGTCTTGGCTATATCCCCTCTAGCCACCCCAATCTGATGGTAGCCAGATGCCAAGTCGAGTTTCGTAAAGAATTTGGCTCTCCCTAGCCTATCCAGCAACTCGTCGATGCGGGGGATCGGGAATCGATCCTTGACTGTGTCCTTATTGAGTGCTCGGTAGTCGATGCACATTCGCCACCTTCCATCTTTCTTGGGGACAAACAGAATTGGCGCACCCCATGGAGATGTCGAAGGACGAATGAACCCCTGGTCTAGCAGGTCGCGAATCTGCTTTTCCAGTTCGTCCTGTTCTTTTTGGCCTAGCCTGTACGGAGGCTTCGCCTTGGGAACCGCTCCATCCACCAGCTCAATCTTGAACTAGCTTTCGTGCAAAATGTCGGTAAGGGGGTCACGGAAAACAACAGAACATGCATCCTCTTCTATTTTTGTGCATCTAGAAATGGCAATGTTGCACACAAATTTCTTTGTTTTCTGACGGCCAATCTTGAGCACAACCGTTTTGCCCAAAAAACACATAATTGTGATGTTGAACACAAGTGCAGCCTTTTGGACCTTACCGACATTTTGCACGAAAGGCTGTTCTTGTGCTGTACTGCTCTCTCTGGTGGTGCTCCCTTGGGTAGTGCATCGGGGAAAACAGACTAATATTGCTTCAAAATTTCCTTCAATTTGTCTCTCTGTTCTACCGGCAACTCGTTCAGGATAGTCTCCCTTTGGTCCTCAACCGTCTTGAAATCCTCTTGATGTTTTGGACCTTGTTCCCACATTAATTTCTTGCACTGGAGAGTCGTCATCCCTTTGTTCTGATCGCCAGGAGATTCCGCCTCATTGTCAGCTGGTTTGACGATTGCGCAAAAAGCAGGTGTTTGCCGACTCCGGGTAAGAATACGGGCAAACTGCTTGTGTGACACCAGAACCCGCTAAGAAGCCAATTTAGACTTGGGTAGCCTAGCTGGCTCATTTGGTGCACGTAGTCTCATTCTCGCCACTCTCTTCTTTCGTTTGGTCAAAATTGATGTTCCACTGTGGTTCTCCGCCAATTGATCTGTGGCTGCCTGTCCCACCGTCACCTCCTGTTCCACGGGCTGATCCAACGACTGGGCGTTTACCCCCCCTTTTAGGTTGTCCTTGGCCCTCCAAGGCAGGCTAGATGGTGCATACCACCAGAATGTAGGAGTAGTGAGAACCTCCAGACTGGAACAAAAACTTGGGTCTCGCACGGTATCCAGATCGGCGTCCTGGATCACCTTCACTGTCCCTGGCAACTCCGACAATGCGATCCATTGTCCTCGGACAGCAGACATATGGTCGTCACTCGTTGTGAGGGTTGTCCCACGTCCAGCCGATGCCCTCGCAATCGTGCTGTACGGACAGGAACTTCCTTCGGAGACCTCCACGTGCTGCGGTGTTCACCTGAACGTCCACCAAGCATGGTGGCGTGGTAGCAGTATTGTGCGCTTGACGGTGGTGGGCCCAAGGACCGTCACGAGTAGGGTGCGCTCGGAGGCAGAGGCGGCCAGAGAAGAGAGTGATTACAAGCATGGTTCACACCTAAATGCCACTCCCACGCTGGGAGCCTCCCAGCAGCTCATAATTGTCCCATTATCGGCATTTAGATATGCCAGTACTTAAAAAGTTCGCCACCCTTAAGTACTGAAACTGTTCGGGCCTCTTCTTGATAATATCCAAGCCCATCATAACCTCAGTTTCATTTAAGCCCCTCATCATAACGAGGGTGCGTTACAGTACATTGTGCAGGTCGTGTTCCCTATACATTAAGGACCCAACCACGACCTCACATGGAGAGTACCCTGGAGTGGTAGTAGATGGGATGCTCTAATCCCGATTGTTCCTGTGACAGAACCGCCCCCAACGAGTACTGACTAGCATCCGTGTCAATGATGAAATTCCATTCGAAGTCGGACTTCGCCAAGACAGGGGCCTGGGTCAGCCGGAGTTTCAGCGCTTCGAACGCCTCCTCTTGGGCGGGGCCCCAATCATCGTCTCGCACCTCCTTTGTGGCCCCCATCCCCTGACTCAGCTCATTTAGAGGATGCGCGATCTTCCCGAAGTCCTTGATGAACCGGCAGTAGTAGCCGGCCATCCCCAGGAAGGAGAGTAACTACGTCTTGGTTTCCGGCCGGGAAAGTGCACAGATACTTTGCACCTTCCCGGTGAGTGTTCCGATCCCCTCAGTAGACAACTCGTGCCCCAGGAATTCGAGTCGCCGGTATCCGATGTAGGTCTTCTTCGGCTTCAATTTCAGCTTGAATTCTCGCATTCTCAGCAGGAAGTTCCGGAGGTCCCCAACGATGCCTGATTCCCTCAGCTGGGCTAGGCCGCCATCGTGAACGAAAGTCCTGACCCTTTCCAATCCTCCGTAAGCTGCTTCCACAACCCATGAGTAATGCGGCGGTCCATTGCACACTCCGAAAGGGAGGATGGTCCAGGCGAAGACGCCGAATGGAGTCAAGAACACTGTCAGCGGGACGGACTCCTCATCAAGCTCCAGCGAGTAGTATCCGCTGAACCCGTCTACCAAAGAATAGAGTGAAGCTCCTGTGAGGTCCTCCAGTATCTCGTCCACGCGGGGAAGCGGGTATTTGTCCGGAATGGTCGTGCGGTTCAATCCCACGTAGGTACAGCAAAACCGCAATTCGCCCCCCTTCTTAGGGGGCAGGGTGACCCCCGCGAGCCATTCTGTGTCATGCAGCCATTCCACCACCAAACCAGCGCTGAGCAACGCGTCCAACTGTCCCCTCAGAAACTGGAGTTCCTTCGGAGCAAATCGCCGGAGCCGCCCGCAATGGCTGGGCATACTTCCAGGACGAATCTCGATATGAAATTTAGAAAACGGTGTGCGCTCCATGTCAGCGAACGATAGAGCAAAGCAGTCCTTGAACTCCACCAATAATTTTTTCACCTCTGCGATCATCTCCCCGCTGATGTCCCCGAAGTGTACTGACTCCACCCACTCGTTTTGGGTATCTTCCGATATCCGGAGTAACCCCGCGAGCCTAGCCTTTACCGGAGCGTCTTCGTCCCAATCATCTTCATTGTCCTCATCCTCCCACTGAGCGAGAAGTCCTTGCAGCAAATCCTTTGCATCCTCTGGGCATGATTCTGACGATTCTGTGTCACTTTCATCTTCACTTTCAGCCTCCACCCGTCGGGACATCACTTCCAGCTGGCGGCCCCTCTGACGAACTCGGATCTTGTCTCCTCCTAGCGAGTACTCCTGGGAATTAAATTCTGCGCTTGTGGTTGTATCCGCCAACCAGTCCTGACCAAACAGAATGTCGTACGCCCCCCGAGCGTCTACACACCTGGCTGCGACCGTTGCCACGACTCCCTCGATCTCCGCGGTGATTGGCTCGGAGACTTTATAGATAGGGGCAGTTTGCCCATTGGCTAATTCGATTCCGGGCAGCCTCCCTGCCAGGCTCAAATGGAGTTTTAGCAGACACTCTCGGTCCAATAGAGAGTGAGAAGAGCCAGGATCCAGAATCACTCGACGGACAGGCCACCCGTTGATGGAACATCTTGCATGGATACTTGTTTTCTTCTGCACCACCCGCGCAGCTGGTTAGAGGTGGCCACTCAAAGGTGCCATCCGGTCCGTTAAATCCGGTTCGTTAATTTTCATCAGCTGTCCGTTAAATTTCGTTAAAGAAAAAGGGAGAAAATTTCAGAAAAAACAAAAAAAAATCCAAAAAAATCGAAAAAAACCCCAAAAAATCACAACAACTGCGACTAGTTAAAAATTTAGTATGCATAGGTTCAAATAAAATACAAACATACTCTCTAATAGCGAATTCCATAAACTATAAGTATGAATAAATCCCAAAAATCCCCAAAAAATCTAAAAATCCGCTAATTTTTGGTTAATTTTTATCTTTTTTTGTTATTTTCCATTAATTAACGGAAAATTAACGGAAATTAACCTCTGTCCGCTATTAACGGATCCGGGTGGCCACCTCTACAGCTGGTTCACCTTCCGTTTCCATGTGATCGATTCCAGCTGGTGGGGGTCCTACTGTTGCGGCCCCGTCGGCGGCCGCTGGTTTCCGGAGGCGTGGAGGTCGCCCTGCCCTGCGGCTCGGCTATTGGAGGTCAGCCGGCTCTCTCCACCTCGGACGGTGGGCGTATTCGGGGCAGTCGAATCAGCGGTCGCGCGGTGGGCCCAATGCTCGACGGGGATCGATCCCCGGGGCATGCTGTCGGCGAGAGGTGGCGGCGCAGCGAGGCGGTGGTTCGCTGGCTCGCGGGAGGCCAGAGAGTGGGCTAGAACGATTACATGGATTCACAGCATGCGCGCGCACATATCGCATGCGCGATGCCCAATCGCGGGTCCATCGCGGTCACATCATGACAAGACAAGACAAGACAAGTGCGCGTCCAGGCACATCGTCACCGTCCACCGTTCACATACGATCGACCCCTTGTCCTCTAATTCCAAGCGTCTAACACCCGACCCCCTGGCCCTAAGTACTACGACTTCAGGAGGCCATATCTTCGCCGTTTCTTAACGGAATCGGGCGTTTAAAAGCTCGTTGGAAACAAGAAGCTCTCAATAACATCCCAAAAGGTCGATTTAGCCAATTACGTAATTCCCACTCCAGAAATGTCAAATAAGCCGAAACCCCAAGCAGCCACGTCACACCTGCCCTACCACTCTTCTTTCATGTGGTTCCCATCAAATCGCGCAGCGCCAACACGAGCTGCGAATATACCTCGCGCTTTGACATGCCTTTCATCATCCCGAGTGGAATGACGCAAGTGCACGCCACGTGCTCCCGCCACTCGTCCTTGAGCGTAGGGCGAGTTCGCGGCTTCCGGGGTCCAGCACCTTTCTTGCGCTTTCTGTCTCCTGCCATGCGCGCGGTCAGAAAGTCGTCCTCGTCGCTCCACGGGAAGTCCTCTTCCATTAGCGGTATCCCCCAATCTTCCTTCCCCGCAACGTTCTCTCTCGCGAAACCCATGTCCTGACCTCCCTCCAGAGCGTACGAATCCATCACGATGTCTTGTGCCAACCGCCCGAAGCGCTGTGGCTCCCCATCCCTCCTATTCTCGGGCCTCCACCGCGGCCCGTTCGGCCCCCTTCCCTAATCGCGACGGGGTTGCGCGGCCCCCAAATCGCGATGAGGGGGATCCACTCCCTGATCGCGGCGTGGCGGCGCGGGTCCCGAATCACGCCAAAGCGGGCCCATTCCCGGATCGCGGCGAGGCGGCCCTTCTCTCCAACCCCCTCTCCTGGGTCCCATGCTCATTTCTCCACGATCGCACTGCCATTGGAAGTGGCCGATCACGCCGCACTTCCAACATTCAGGGGGCTCCCTCGCTGGCCCTCCTCTGCCCGTCGACGGCCCCTCGCGTCCGCCGCTCGGATTGTCCCGACTTACTTGAGCCACTCTCGCCTCAGCGGATTG
>CAJHUC010001080.1:0-86223 GCA_905146915.1 Ostreobium quekettii
AGGGCCAACAACTCGTCCATTGTTTATAAATAGGGAGGGCTGACGAGGAGGCCGTACAACCCCACTTAGAGTGGAAGAGTGCAGGCACTTCCCACAAGCAAGTACCGACTGAATTCAAAAGCATCTAGATGCTCCCTCCGTTCCAAAGCTGAGGGATGCTGCCTAGAACACCAAAGGATCACGGCGTTGTTTTAAAAGCAAGGAGACAAGTAACAGAACCCAAGAAACAACATGGTGATCACTCAAAAGAAGGCTGAAGTATTAGCAAGCCACACACACCATAGTGAGCCACTTGATGCTTTCAGAGGAAGCCTAAAGGCATGGCTTGAGAAAGAGCAGAGGCGCAATATCTGCATTTATCTGAAGCTTGATGGCGTTTTGTAGAAATTAAGACCTGGCGCTGCTGAAGGCTGACTGAATCTGAGCATGAAGGGTCAGAGCAATTCAGAGGGGCGCCGAGGCTAGGGTTTGAGTGCTGGACATGTTGACAGCAACGGTATGCATTTTGTACTGAATTGTACGGCTAAAAGCGAGATGGAAATACTTGCAGGAAAGCTTTAGAAACCATCATTACGTCAAGGAGCAGGCTTGGACCTCATTTCTGTGCATCCAACACGTAGTTTCAGACACTAAATACTACTTCCTCCATCCAGAATTAATTGTCCTCTATGATTTTGGCGCCCTAGTTCTCCATTATGTACGTTGTTTTTCCATTGCAATTTTCTTCAAAGGTGCGCCTATATTTTCAGAGTATGTGGTCAAAATTTCAAGACAATCCGTTAAGTATTGAAGATTCGGCAATACATTGTAGTGGCGGTCCTCTCTCCAGAAACCCACCCGTTTTTCAACAAGGTCACCGAAATGGCTGTTTTCATGATGGTGAGGAGCACGCCTTTGCGGCAGCCAAACAAGACGACCTATTCAAAACTATCCGTGCCATTTGAACAAAAGCTTGGAGAGGCCCCTGCAAAGAAGCAAAGTGGTAGAAAATGTGTTTTGGCATGTTTGATCACGGAAGTGGCCGTGGTTTCGCTGCCCTAATTCAAGATCGATTGGCCAATCCAGGGATGTATTTCTGGCCCAGATTTCTGGGCTGCGACCTTTGAACCTCCATTGCTGTTGTGAGAGGTACTATGCAGGGCCTCCCAAGCCCTCAAAGAAGTGCGAAGGAATGTGATGGTCATCACCCTAATCAACGGCAGACACTTAGGGGAATGGTTTCCAAAACGGGGTGGAGTAGTCGACATTTGCATCGATAATTGAAAGGGTGGAACGCAAAGTGAGGGTTCAGAGAGGCAAGTTTGTGTCTCTCTCATAAATAGAGACTAATTAGATTGTGAAGGGCGGCAGACCACGCATACGAGTTGGCCATTAGTGGCGATTCCTGGAGTGTGGGCCCAACCATGCGTGAAAGCCTCGATTCAAAGATCAAATTGAGGCACAATGTCAGAGTACAGTTGCAACATAGCCTTAGGGTGATAACCCGCATCAACCAGATCCCAAACTTGTGTGTCTTGGGCGTTGGCCCTTTTCGCTTGTGGCAAGCCCTCGCATGGGAGATCAAGGAGGCAGTGATTTCTGCCATTGTCGATGCCATGACGATGGGCCTCTTCAATGGAGATCCAAACATGGTTGAGCGTGTTTGGCAAGCGCTACACAACGTGAGGGACACTGCCCTTTGCCACGATGGCAACCCCCACCTTCTCTTGGCATGCCTAGGATGGGAGCCACCCAGAACTGCGCAAATCTCCAATGAACGCCTAATTGGAATGCACAGATTTCGGACAAATCTTAGGCAATTTCAAGGGGCCCCAAGAAGTAGCGGGGATCGGTATTTTGTCACAAAAATTGGCGGTCAGGGGTTTTGGGACCCAATGTGGCTATGGCTCCCTCGTGGCCACGTCCAAGTCACTTGATCCGGGTCCTAGGGCTTCTCCGTTGGAAGCATGCCCTGCTCTCAGCCGGATGTCGTGTCCCAGACCCTTTCTGACCTGAGTTTGATGGCCGCAATGCTTGCGGTCCCGTCCGAGGCATGCGCCGCGCTCGACGAGCCAAGGGCAAGAACTCTCCAGAACAATCAATGACAATTGGCGTGGCTGCATCATGCTCTTACATCCACGGCCCACAATCGTTAACATCTATTAATGCTCATTATACCTCTTGCCATTGGCAGTTGGGGGCTCCGCCCCAGACCCCTGGCCGATTCTATCCTGTGTCAATCTCGAAGGTGGCTGAAGACCTCGCTTCGCTCGGCCCTCAGCCACCATTCTTGATTTCCACAGGGACGCGGGCAGTTTGCCACTACAAATCGTCTGCCACCTTGAATTGTCCGCATCATTGTCACACCCTATCATTTCGAATATGACCTTTACCGGTACTTTGAAAGCCGTTTAGATAACTAAATTGATCTTTGAAATAAAGGAAAATTAATTCCAGACGGAGGAAGTATTTAGTCAGCATGTGGTCCATTCACCCAGGCAGTGACACCTTGGTCCTTGGGTGTTCAATCACAACTGCCCCTTGACTTTGGCGGCCAGATCCATATGATGAAAAAGATGCATTTTAATGAGCAACCATCACGAACAGCGCCATAAAACTGGGCCTACAATGGATCAATGCATCACAACACACGAGGGAAGGCCTTCACGTACTACTAAAGTTGAAAACTAAGACCATTGTGACACAAGTTTGTCGAACACTGCAAGAGTTGCAAAGCGCTCAGTTGCGGCAGCTCCCAGTGCTTTGTAAGTGGGGGCTGCACTAAAAACCACTCGCAGCAGAGTGAACACGCAAGCTGCCCACAGAAAAATCGTGGTCGCGAAGCGCAAACTTGGGCAAGTTCCTCCCAGCAACAGATTCGTTGGAACCCTTTTCATTTTGTAGACGCAAACGTCTCCAGGTGCAATAGGAAAGCACACAACACCCATTGCACCTCGAAACGGACGAGTTTTCGAGTGTTACGGTCGACGACATCGACCAACATCGACGGATCGTTGGATCAATTGTGACCACCGACCTGCAATAGCAATCACTGCGTGCACATATTCGACATCGCAGCTCTCGGCGATCACAACCGTAATGACAAACAAACTAACTGCGATGAAGTACAACACGAGGCCGACATGCCCACTGCCACCGTAGCACAACATAGTTCTCGCTTGTCGACGCAATGGCAATGCATCAGGTGACCATCGAGACGTTCAGCCTGTTCGTTCCATTGAGTCTAGAGCAGCGCCAGGTCTGTTGCCTCCCTTGCGATAGTTGACGAGGGCTCAATCGCTACTGTTGCAGCACTTGCTTTGCGGCCATCGTTTCAGTTCTGTGGCGACGTGCCAGTGGTGCATGGTCGCAGCGTCACATAAAGGCAAACGCGGGTCAGGCATACTCCCTGCATCAATACATCAGGTTTGGAACTTGTGGCTGTGTGGCTATGCCCTTGGGGAAACCTTCACAAAACACCAGCGGTGTGAGGTCTGAGATCGTAGCAAAGGTGGGCGTGAGTGATGCAAAGTCACCAAACCACTGCATCAGCGATGCTGCTTGTCTGCACTGCTTGACAAGAGCACTGCCTACAATGCAGTACCTGTGCGTGCATCTCTACATCCACAGCTTGGAGCCATATGGCATCTTGGCTTCAAACTCCAGCTGTGTGTCATGAATTCAGAATACACCCCTTATCAAGTGAAGTCCTCCGTCAGATTTAGATCTGCCATTCCGGCACTGCTGCTGTGTCATTCGGGTCGCTGAAATCGTTCAAAGACAACATTTTTCGTTCGCGCTGAAAGCCACATCGCAGCTTCGCCCGCACTTGGTCCTGCTGCTTGTCAACTGTGCTGCTGAAACCATATGTTGATGGAATCGTTACACCATAAGCATCAAGGAGAGTGTTGGTGACCCTCAAAAGTTATCTGAAACACCAACCATGGGATGAAGGATCATTCGCTAAATCAAAAGGGCATGGCTACCAACTGGGCCTATCTGATCTTGTTGAATGAATTTCATCTAGATCACTGCTTACACTATGCAAAGTCTCAGACACATCACTCTTGAGTGGGTCCACACCACACAACCAGTCCCTCTTGGCCCCAAAGTCGGCGTGCTTAGAGACCCTCACGAGCATCCACCGTGGAGGGAATTGAGCCTGCCATCGCCTTGCAGATACAAAGGCGGTGCATCATTCGCCGTGTTCTGGCAACTGTTGTTGCAAGGACCATCCAAACAGGCATCATTGGCTTCCGGTGCGCGACTCGTGTGGGCTGAGCTGTAGAGCCAGTACCTGGTTAAGGTCGGGTTCCTCGTTATTGGCAAACAGCCGGACGTCCACACTGGACACACCGCCAATGCGGTTCTCTTGTGAGGATGGCACAGATGGCATGGAGGGCACATTGGTCGGGTGCCTATCCCTCAATGGCAACTCCACTTGCCTACCATCTGGCTTCTTGTCCCTCCTCACGATGGTCCGCAGCCGCGCGATGCCCAGCTCTGTGGGGCTGAATGGCCGCTTGGTGCCAGACAGGGACAGGATGCGTTCGTTGAAGGCGTACTGATGGCGCGCCATGGGCAGGTCGTTGGGGTCGTACACGTACGGGTCCTCAAGGTCACGGGCCACCTTGTGGAAGGCAGAACAGCAGATTAGATTCCATGGGAGCACAAAGAATAAAATCCCTGGACATGTTGCAAAGAGCTGAGCTTCTGCACGTCAGGTGGTGTTGTTGCTGGTCACACTTGCGTGTGATGTTCCCCGACAAGCTATGACTCCCATTTCCACAACAGCTTAGCATTCCAATACGATCTTGACTGGCACTGCCCATCTGCACTCTGTTTTGGATTGTCTCAAAGGTTAGGCTTCACCAAATGTATCCTTACATGCAACTTGAAAGTTGACACGATGGTCATGACATGTGTCCCTACTCAACTTATATGAACAGACAGCAAGGCGTTCATACCTACAAGCTATACTACATGAGAAGTTTAAGGCATTCCTCTGCAGAGACGCATTGCCCTTCACTGCCTTATGGGTGCCTTGGAAAGATTGTTGTTGTGGAGGAGTACAGCCAATTAAACAATAACATCTACGCCCCTCATGGGAACAATACTGACTCCATTCCCAGTAACGAGTACCATTTTGTGCAAAAGTTTGAAGATCCACCCTTCCAGAATCATAGAGCAACAACTTCCTAGCGTTGACATTGCATGCATTGTAACTGGCACCAGCAAAAGCTCTGAACTTTGAATCGCCTTCTCAAACATTGCGGCAACAAGCCTGTGTATCTTCCGCCATGACAGTGGAAGGCAGTTGGTGCCAATTGGCGCATCCGATCAACTGCATTTGTTCTGAACTTCTAATCCATTAGAGACAAGTACACAAACGACAATAAACACAAACACACACCTCGTTAAGCGCGTAATATGTCATTACAGCAAAGATCGTCAGAAGAAAAGCCAGCCAGTCCTCAGTGATGTAGGCAGAGATGACGATGGGCACCGTCAGGGCATACAGCAGGAGGCACACAGTGACGAATTGCACCCATGGGAAGGGGAAAGGCGTGTCCATAATCTTTCGAGACTGCTCATAGCCAAGCATTCCCTCTGACAGGACCTGGTACACACGGGTCAAGATCGGGGGCTCGATGGCAAGTCCACCCTCACGGCGGCGCTCCAAAACGATCTGGTGCACCCATGACATCACCACCTGCACAATGCAGTCACAGGTTCAATGTAACATTGAGCTCAATATTAAGACCTTGTGACTCCACCATTTCCAGTGTGTAAAACAACATTATCACCTTGCTGGGACAGGCTTGCTCATTGTGTGTATTGTTGCCCCCTCTGAGGATCTCTGTATGGGGAGTAGAATGCAATGACCAGCTCTTGATGGGACCATTCCTGCAAGCCGACCAGTGGCTTGTCCCAAATGAGAGCAAAAGTGGCAATGGAGCACATCCTGCTGCAGAACGTACCAGTGCATGACTAGTTTTCCCTTTGTTTGCACAACAGCCAGCAGTACTGAGGAAAAATTGCACAGATATTGTCTAGGCAGGATAGAATATCCCTGTTGGCACACAGCACCCCTTGCATGATTGCATTTGGTACAGCCACCAAATTTATCCTTGGTAGAAGGTTGCCCGAAATTTGACAGCCTAGCACACTTACAACAATCTGGCATTGTCGTGGTCCACTACGGACATTTCTGCTGCCAGCATTCAGGGTCACAAGTGATCTTTTGGCTAAAAACATGCCTGACAGCTCCTTTTGTGGCAACTTCCTGTGCTTGCAACATTCTTGCAACATTAAATGGCTGTCTAGCAATTAATATTGGGCCAACAAGCAACAAAGCTAGAATTAGGAACAGCATAGAGCTGCTCAATACACTACGCCAAACACATCACAGCTGCCAATAAAGCGCCCATATAAACCTTTTGCCAGTCTGATTTGTTTCCAAAATTCAACAGCTGTGGTTCGGTTTGCTCTTCTCCAATTATACAGTTGACATCGCACTGAACAAGTGTGGAATGTTGTGCTCTTCTGCCAATACAAAATTTCAAATCATCATCCATACATGGACTTGCTGTGCTTGAACATGGACTGGGTCAGACTCAACCAACCTGCACGCGTTCTGCGGGTCCAGGAACGACAACTCCATTGGACAGCCGAGCCCCCCTGGACAGGCCGCCAGGGTCCTCATCGCCAGAATCTTTCAAGTCCTTCCCAAGTCCCACAAACTCGTCCTCAGTTATGCCACCCACCACTCCCAGGGGCATGATTGAGTTATACAACTTGATGTGATTCTTTCCTGACCGCAGGTGCGTGAAGTCGCTGACGGTCATGTATCGCATGCCTTTACAGCAGCAAGGAAAGGATCGTCAAAAGCATACAACCAGGAATCCATAGAGATGGCCCAGAAAGAGGGCAACAGAAACTGTGAAGAACGTGGCTTTGCAATTAATCCTAAACAGCTGGCAGTGGAGGTTAGAAAGGTGCCAGTTCCCTGCGAACTCTCCAGAAGCACACAGGAACTAAACCACAGGAAAAGGCCCCAATAATAGCAGCAAAACAAGATTGCAATGACACAATACCTTTCTACATCAATCACTCAAGGAAAATCACACAAAAAAGAAAAGGGCAACTAGGAGGCTGCCAGCTCTCTGTGAACTTTCCAGGAGCACACATTGAGGAAGCAACAGGCATTGGTTGACAAAATGAACAAAGAAGTGTCAAAGACAACGTGCCAACCTGAACCAGTCAATCTAACAGGCGAAGTGAAGGGAGATCGGGAGGGCACCAGTCCCCCCCGCTATTCATGCGGACGTGCCTTTTTTGGTGGCGTCCTTGATGTACCGCGGGTCCATGGGGGGCTCCGGCTGGCCCTGGTCGTGCGGCCGCAGGTTGTCCAGCTCCCAGTCCTTCCTCAGGTTTTGCACCGCCACAGCGTGCAGCAGGCTCATCAGGTGCACGAAGGTGTCGCCGAAGCGCCGTGCCCTCCGCTTGCCCTCGTCGTCAAGGTCAGGCGGCAGCGTCCCGAAGTCGAAATTCAGGACCTGGATCACGGCGTCGCTCCATTTGGCGGACATCAGCTGCGCATGCCGGCCACACGGGAGTCAGCGGCGCCCCGCCACGATATTCAAAATTCGCGCTGCGTCCGCAAGCTGCCATCTTCGAAGAACATCCCCGCCCACGTGACCTCGACGCCCATTCATATCCATGTACCAAACACAGGTTTTGTCGCGGCTCGCTCCCGCCTCAGCGCACGGGGACGTCCCAAACACCACCGGCGCCCGCGCTCCATCGATTCCTCGCTATTTGTAGTTTGCGTTTAAGTTCACAACATCATTCCCCCCAGTCTGCCATCAGCTCCTCCTGCCCGTGGCCCTGTCCCCCTGGAGGGTGTGACCGCGGAAGCCGCCCGGCCGCGGGCACCCCCCCCCCCTCCCCCCGCGGGCAATCGACGCCCACGGCGGCCACCACCCCACCGACTCAAATCAGGCAAACAAAAGGTGCTGATGATCTGATTCGCGCGCGCCTGACGCCCAGGCCCCGGCCAGGCGCCCCCCAGCCCCAACGAGCCCCGTGCGCTCCGCCCAACATTGGGTGCAAATGTCGGCTCCGCCTTCTGAGGAAGGCGAGATGCCCACTCCGTTAAGCTCGGGATCGAAGGCGACAACGGCCCTGGCAGCTGGGCGCCTTTGAATCCCACTGGCCTTCACCGGCGCAGTTTGCAGTCCTTGAGTGCAGAGCAAAAGCCGTCGCTGGCTCCACCTGCAGCGTGGTGCGGCCCTCCCAGTACCGCCCGTATCCGAAGTTGCTGCGGAAGACGAGCATGAAGCCCACGATGAAGGCGAAGGTCTGGTAGGGGTAGGGGTGCTCCCACCATCGCCGCGCCGTGCTGGGCACGCCGTCCTTGTCCTCGGCCACCGTCCACTCCAGGATCAGCGTGATGACACCGCTCACCAGCGCGAAGGGGAGGGTGCGCGGGAAGGCGGAGCCATAGATGCGCCACAGCAGGGGCAAGCCCCAGTAGTTCTTGCTGTAGAGGATCATGCCGCCGGTCGGCGGTCGGAGGCGGGGCGGGGGGGTGGGGGTGCGGGGGAAGGTTGGAACTCGAGCACGAGTGCGAGGGGATGTTGTGTGCCTGTGTGAGGAGCTCTCACTCAAGGGGGCAGGATGCGCGGTGGGATCCGTAAACGGCAACGTTGCTGAAGGGAAGCAATTGCTTGCAAGCTTAACCAAGGCATCAAATGGGCAACGTGGTTTTGGGCAAAATGTGGCGAGGATCATTTCCGTACGTTTCCGTACATTTCCGTACGTTTCCGTACATTTCCGTACGCACTGCGGAAGTTTCCGGTTGGAAACTTCATCTCAATGGGGAGGGTGAGGGCAGCGTCACGCGGCGGACATGGGAAGAGGGCTTGCACTCTGGGGACCCAACGAGAGGTGCGAGCGAAGTCCAGCGAACTGTATTTGGCGACGAGCGTCTGGAGCGTATTTCCGTGCTGAAAAAGGCGCTTGACCGACATGGTAGCACCCCTGGGTCGTCTGAGCGGTACAGTCGATCCTCTGTTCGCTCCTCCGGTGGCTGGCACAATCGGGGGCGGTCCAGAGACAGACATATCCTTCCTAGCACAACTCTGACGGGCTGCGAGTTCAGCGGGGACATCAGGACTGGGTGCGACACTCGTTGCCCTTTGCAGCATGGTGCTGCCGATCGCCATGCGACCTGACAGGTCCATGATGGCGTCGTTTCTCAATCAACTTGGCAGTCGACGATAGCAAGGCAACGAGCTCGTGCTATCTTTGGAGACGAGGCCAGAAATCCACGAAATACCAGGTCTTACTGTCCGCAGCCCAGAGCAGTCGACGATAGCAGGGCAACGAGCCTGTGCTATCTTTGGAGACGAGGACAGAAATCCATGAAATACCAGGTCTTACAATCTGTAGCCCAGGCACAACGTTTGCCTGCGCTTGCCCTAGCCCCTAGCAACAGGCTGCTAGCTCAGTATGTACCGTATATACTGAGCTATCTTTAAGGTCTTTCATTTTATGATAGATTGGCGACCCAAACAGTGCTTGCCTCAGGGGATGGCCCCACACGCCAAGCTCAGAAAAATAATGAAACTGCGAGCCACTTGAAACTGCTGCATCATTGGCTATCTGCATTGGTCTGCACTGTTTGGCAGTTGTAACCATCTTGGCGTCGTTTACTTCTGGCAGCATTGCATTGGCCGCCACGCGCACAGCCACCTGCATCATTTTCAATACACCGGAAAGCGCCTAAAAGCCTTGTTTGGGAGAGGAGCACAAATCACATTCTATTTTTCTTCTGTAAAGTTCTGGCTCGTGACAGCCCGGAAGAAGCTGCCGGGTAGGCACAGGGACCGGAGCGGCAAACACAAGAGCATTCAGGCCATTGCCAGTGTTAAGGAATTGTGCTTTCAGGACGTAACCAGCAGATTTATTGTGTATATAATAGACGTCTCCTTGGTGTCCGAACATGCACGCAGCAAGGCACGCGGACCTCTTCCACGACAACACTAATCAACGTCACGTCATTCACCCCAACATCTGGAAACTTCCGCCACGGCACCACCATCCACCCACATTCTGCTTCCCTCGCATACTGGTACTTAACGCCACTCTTGCATGCCAAGCAGGCACGCCGCCAAGTGGCCCCACACGCACCGCACGCGCGCGTTGGCGCAGCCCGCAAGGACCGCTTGCCAAGGCGCTGCGCTGCAGGTGCAATCGCTGTTTGTTCTCCTCCGAGCCTGCCCTTCTTTCTCGAGGGCTTGTCGACTCGTCGATTTTCTCGTCGACAGCTCTGTACCGGGCACAGCCTGTGGCCTGTGCGCCGCCTCTGTGGACGCCGCCAAGGGGCCATTGGCGCTCTTTGCCACGGGCGGCGGAGCTGTGGAAATTGATGGGATCGGCGCAGGTGCCGCGGCGCTGCCGCCACTGGCGCCTCGCGACTTCGGCGGCGAGGGAGCATTCCGATTAGGCTCGAGAAGGCTCGGGCGACCACGGGTTGCTGGGGCGTGAGACTGTGGCCGAACCTGGTGCATTCGACGACGAGGAAGCCAACCTCACGAGCTGCTAGTGAGCCTGCCTGACGGAAAGGTTGGGCGCATGGCCTCTATGCTCTGGAAGTTGTGATGCCTTCGTGCCTGGGCTGTGCCGTGATATTGGATGCCATTTGTCGAAGTATGACAGAGTCCTGGATCCCATGCCTTGGTGTGGCGATGCCGGGTGTGCACCTGGCGCCCTCGTCCGCTTTCTGGCATACATTAATGGGACGTCTGCAAGGGGACGCGCGGGCAGTTGGGTTGTGCGTTTTCTTGCGGCCGTGGTGATACCTAACATTGCTACATCAGCCTGTACTGGGAGGCTGACTGTCCTTTTGAACGGCGCATGCAAGTGTTCAGCAATCGATCAGCAGTCACAGGCCACGTATATGCGCGAGGTGTAACCACGCCAGATGGACAGGGATAGTTTTTCCCCCTACAAGGCACAGCATGGTGAATGCCCTGCCCAGGAGCAGCCACAGGGTTTAATCCCGTCGTGTCTGTGACTGCCAAAGACCTTGTAACCCCATTTTCCAACAAGTCTAGGTGCAAGCAACCGGATTGTTCCGCGGCCAGATCTGCCAATCAAACTGCTTCCCATAATGCTATTTCATCTCCACACCATCAGCTAGCCTAGTCTGGAAATGCTGCAGAACATCTCTCTTTTGCGTCTGGGCCCACCAAACAACCCTGTCAGAAGGCATGGGCCTCTGCGTCAGCACTGCCTACTGTTGGTTTTAAAACCCTTCTGCACAGTAACGTAACGCTTGGCCTTTTTCTGCAATGAAAACATAAAGATAAATAACGCTCTTCCAACAGAATTTGTGCGGAGGCATGTAATAACAGTTAAAAGAAACGGAGGCATGTAATAACAGTTAAAAGAAACGCTCTGAAAAGCAAATGCGGAGCAAAATGCGTAATGGTAAAAATTTTTCATGCGGAAGGGTTGCATATACTACAATATCATATGCTGCCATACTCACGTCCCCTCACGGAACTCTTGCCGTACGGAAGTGGAAACCTGGCTTGCAGTGGCTGGTGATGCGAACCTTCATTTTTTCTTCTCGGTTATTGCACAGGCCACCAAAATGCTGCCAACCTCATCTGTACCTCGTCAGCAGTCTTCTCCCAGCTGTGCAAGGTGTGGATTTAGGTGCACATGGGCAATCTGTAGTGTCGCGTACAGCAGGTAATTTCTGTAATATCACACATGCTCACAACCATCGAATCGCACATTTGATAACGTTTTGAGAAGGACTAGACTGCACACCAAGAGAATAGAAAGATTCTGTTATTGCAGTGACACATGCTGACCCACGCAGGCCCTTAATCAGTATTACCATTGGGAGCTTTGCCCTCATATTGTGTGGACCTGGCTTGCTGGGCTGTAACAAAGACTTCCAGGTTGGTTGGGAAGCCTGTGACTTGTGTGACATGATGTAGCCTCGCTGCTCCCGGGCCTGGTTGTTGTAGTAGCATATGTCCTTGCTAAATGCACACACATGCCACCACATTATTGAGCCATCCATCCATGAATGGAGACAAGCTGTGTAGCAGCCCTTCCTAGAAATTTGCTGATTGTGTATTTTCTCAGATGTCTGGCACACGCCTGCAACTCGTTTCAAGCATCGACGCTACATTGGGCTCTGTGTTCTCAGGCTGTGTTTTTTGCACATTCTGTACAACCCGAGGAAACGGCCCCCAAGAACAGCACGGTACATCTTTGCTGCAGTGAAGGTATGGCAACAAGTGCTGAGGGATAGAGCCCCTTGGATTGCGATTCCCTGTGCCTTTTTGCTAGGCACCAAATGCACAGGAATCTGGATCACTGGTCCAGCCTATGGCTGTCTGCCTCCTGCCCACATTAATTTGTTTGCACTTCTCTCACTGTGCGCTTTTCCAGGAAGCGCAAGGCAGACATTTGAAACGGCAGCAAAGAAGTAACAAGATGGGGGCCTCAAGACAAGTGGCTCTGAATATTAGGATAACGGAAATGGCAGATGAAACCAGCCAGGTGATCAGGGAGTTTGGAAAGCATCACGACATGTCAAGCGCAAGCGTGGAAGCTCTGCTCGAAGATTTCCTTTGCATTTTGGAAGGGGTGGGTAGTAGTACACAGACTCCAACACTGCCATGTTGACTGCAGGGCAGTGATATTGGACAACAGCAGTCACTGTGTTGTATCCACAGTTTCTGTCACATTCTCTGTCCAGAGTGCTTGCAAACTTGCGGTTGCCCTGGCTTGTCTGCGCAGTCTCAAAAATCTTGGCAAGTAGCCTGTTGTGCCATCGTGCCTGAGTTCGCACCGTGGCACTTCAATTAGTGCCAAAGTTGTCCTAGTTCTCATTTAAGCAGTCTCCTACAGCATGTGTATAAAGCCTGTATATAGCGTTCAGTGCTGCTTCCCAGTAGTGAGCTTGGAGTGGGGCATGTTTCGTATGTGCTCATTTTTATGTCATCTCAGTTGATGGAGTGGTTGCACCTGTGCAGCTCTTTGTTTCTGTCTTATGAACTGCTGGCCAAAAATGACAATGAACTTGACATTTTGTGTGTTTCCTGCATGGATTGTGCTGAACCTCAGTTCGAACCCTTGTTCATCAGCCAGCTGTCACACACATGCGTGTCATTTTTTTGATTGTGGCTTCTTCCATGAATTGTGTGACCGCACACCTGCTGATAACAGATTCGCTCCTGCTCGCACAGGAAGAGACTATAAGCCATGTCAATGTGGCAACAATTATGCATCGAACAGCGTTCCTCGTCTCTGCATCACATCTCAAATCCCACGTGGTGAAGAACCATGCAAAGCTGATCGAACGGCTCACTGTGGCCGTCCACAACTCCATCGACCTCTTCCAGCCACGACACATCGCAAATGTGATTTGGGCATATGGAAAACTTGGCAGACCAGTGCTGACCATTCTGACACCTGGTTCGGCTAGTGTTCCGGGCGTGTTGGCCTTGCTGATGGAGAGAGCAGAAATGCTGTGTGAGAGGTTCTCTGCCAGGGAGATATCTAGTGTCATGGTTGGCCTGGCAAACATGCAGCTGCAGCGAAAGACGTGCGAGGGCCTGTTGCTGAGGCTCACTGCTTCAGCTGCCAGGAGAATCGAAAAGTTCAAGGGCCAGGAGCTGTCCAACGTTGTGTGGAGCCTTGGCAGGCTGGGGGCAACAAAAACGTGCCAAAGGACTGCGGACTTTCTGCATCAATTGCTGCCCAGGCTAAACCCACAGAGTCTGACTCCACAGCAGGTGTCGAATTTGTTGTGGGGTTTTGCAAAGTTAGATTTCCAGGATGGCTCCAACTTCTTTGGAGAGGTTGTGAGAAATTTCGAAGGCCGGTTGGACGATTTCAGCCCACAAGGCATCGCTAACTTGGTCTGGTCCTTGTCAAAACTCATGTATCTGCCATGTAATTCCTTTTTAGGGAAGGTAGTCTCCCATGCGGTGGGCATGTTGGGCAGGCTCAAGCCCCAGCACGTTTCAAATCTTCTGTACGCCTTTGGGATCTTTGGGGATGTCGACATAGCAGGCCCTCTTTGTTCTGCAGCCAAAGCACATTTTGAGGAAAAGAAGGACAGCTTTTCTGTTCAGGAGCTGTGCAACCTTCTGTGGGCATTGGCGATGCTGGATGCTCTCGATGTTAAGACATTCAATCTAGGCATGGTGTGCCTGTCAAATAAGTCGTCGTTGAAGTCGATGAAGGATTCGGAGAAGCGCCAGATATACCAGTGTGCCATTCACCTTCAGGTGTTTGGCCTGGAGCAAGGGTTGGACGAAGCGGTTTGGTTAAAGCTGCAGGAAGAGTTTTCTCGAGTGTGGGTGAGCGGCCAGTACTCCAAGCCAACATCCGCAGTGGGCCTGGCTGTCCTCATTACCCTGCAGAAGCTGGGGTACGCATCCTCAACGAGGTTTGTTTCTGGTGTCATCCCGCTCTTGGTGGACAGCGCGACGGGTGCTGATGGCGTGCGGGTAACCATCGAGGTGAGAACCCATGCCTGTTGTTGCATCTGTGTCCACAGTGAAACTGGAGTCCCACCGGGTGAACTCGGAACCAATGCCTGTAATTGGTCCTTTAATGATGCGGGCGAATCCAACTTATGGCATTTGTGGCATCAGCGTCTGAAGAGATATTGCAGGGGAGGTACTTGCCATGTGGTGAAGTTTTTTGTCGGTCCTGTCTCGCCAATTTGTCGATTCTGCTGAATCCCATGGAATGCAATTGCCAGATCAGAACAAGGCAGCTCTCTTGAAGATTTGCATGCGATGGTGGACGAAATAAGCTCGCACTTGCTAACACAGTTGCTGGCTGCAGCCGTATGACGCAGGCCAATGATTGCGTTGCTTGTACATTGCCAAGGAATGTCTCTGCCACATTGGCAGCGGCTCTGCACGTGTGCCACCAGCCACAGGAATTGCTCACTTCCAGCCAGCTGCTCCGCATTCCGAGGGCACCAACAGCCGTGGCGTTCATGTGCACACGCAGGTCAGCATAAAGCAGCACTACTTTGTCAATCGGAAAGACAGGCTGGAGGGGCCCAGGATGTGGGCGATGCGCATTCAGGAGGCCCAGGGCTTCGTGGTCGTGCGTGTTGACACGGATGAATGGACGCGTCTCCCCGTCGGGAAGCGGCAAGACTTTTTGATGGATAAGCTGGACGCGCCGTGGCCCCATTGAGGCGCACCGAAAGCGGAATTGTGAATACGCGTTGCTGTGCGTTCAGCCTTTTTGCCTTGCTGCTGCGAGGCGTGCCGTGGAAGGAAGAACGCGACGATCACAACGGGCCGACCTCCCGAGCAAAGTGTTGGCGCCCAAGCAGAACACCATTGCGCCCCAATGCGATCGCATAAGCCCCATTACAGCGCCGTGTCGAGGTCTCCAATGGCAGTGAATTGCACAACAACGAACAGCGTTCAGCATCGGAGAAACGGCCTGCAGCGTGGTTGCCAGCAGGCACCCGGGTGTGGGTGTCAATTTCCCAGAGTGACCTTGACGGTGCACCCTGGTGGGTTTTGCATGTGCAATAGCCAGTCTGCTTCTAGAAATCAGCGCATAACAACACACTGTCGAACAACGCGTGAATGGGCGCGTCAGGAACAGAAAGCACAAGCGCTTCTTAACAGTCGCTTGTGCCGCATCACGCGCTCATGATACACACCAGCGCTGGGCTCCTGTGGCTGCGGCCGAAGTATATACACAACGCACGGCTGAGAACAAAGCGCAAGCATTCAATCAAGGCGGCTTGTGCCAGGATGCACCACCGGTCCTCCTCGCACTCAGTGCCTGTCTTTCAGGCGCTCCGTGAGATACCTCACGGCCGCCCGCATCATGTTGAAGTCGACGCCCCCCGCATGGCAAGGGGCTGCGGACACGGCGGTGGCCGATTTGGCGGTGAGCCTCAGGTCCCCGTATTCGGACGCCATGAAGTCCATCACGTCGGACAGCTCTGTGAAGGCGTCGGAGGGGGAGAAACCGGCGCACAAGACGCCAAGGGAGCCGCTCGAAAACCTGTCGTTGACATTGAACACGGTGCCAATGCGACCCTGGACGACCAGAACAGCGCTTAAGAAGTCTGTCAACAGAATGACACGTGAGCAAGTCTGTTATAGTGGGAGGTCTGTGTAGCACCCCCGTGACATGGCCAAAAAGGGGGCGCTGTTGGGGGCCAGGGGCGCTAAAAAATTTACTTGATAAATGCATTTAATTGCAATTTTATTCATAAAATAAAGCTTCCCATCACAAGAAGAGGCAAAAGTAGACGCATTAGCCGTGTTATGGCCTGTTGGATGCCAAATTGACCCATGACAAGCGTGTACCACGTGCCATCGCGCCACAGTAGTGGAACACCATGTTTGGGGCTTGCATTGATGTTACCCGGTGCCTATCATAACTCATCACGTGGACTTGCACAGCATTGCCCGCATGATGATTGCGGATTGCACCCAACCGGGCAGAGCCGTATCATACCGTAGAGAACGGGGGATACCCACCCCCCCCACCCCCCCACCCCCCAAAAAAAGCCCCCACCGTTGAGCATTTCTGCAAATATCCGTTCGCGGACGACCACACGTGTACGTACCAGTTTGAGTCATAAGCGGCGCGTCACACAACGAGCGCTCCCCGTCGCTCCCACCCGTGCGGCAGGTCGCTCGGAGCCAGGGACTCTCTTGTGTGCGAGTTGCATTGCCCAGAGTAGCAGGTGCAGCATGTGTGCCCACGGTCAACAACGGCTGCGCGGCATTTAACAGCTGGGCACGGAAGTCACCACAAGCAGGTGGGAGTGGGAGGCCGAACGTGGCCTCCCACTCTCGCCATAGCTGCCCCCCATTGGCACCAATTGGCTCCACCCGTGGGTATTCTGATTGGCACCCACGAGTGCAATCAATCGGCCTTGGCTCGGACGCCAGGCACTGCCGGCTACCGATCTTCAAGGGCAAGGGGGAGGCTCGCACAGAATACTCGTTCGTGACATTGGTCTCTATCAACCCTCGTGTTTGTGGCAATCTGCACGTTTAAAAAATGGACGCCGCGGCACTGGGCACTCCTCCCTATCCCTCCACTCCGCCGGCGGCAAGGAGCCAAGGCGGGCAGTGCCCACTTCGCTGTGCATAGATGGAGATCCGCCGCAGAACGCACCCTTCCCCTTGCCTCCCGGGCAGGTCCTGGGCCCGGGACCCAAGGCGGACGCACCAGACATGCCGTCCGCCCGTCCGCGATATGCCAAGTTCGCGGAAACGGTCGGCCGCCGCGGTGTCCGTCCACCGCACACCTCTCTTGGGTGTCCACAGTACTAGTTTGAGGTTCCACTGGGCAGCGAATAAAACTACAAAAATGGTGACAAGCCAAAAAGGGGGCGCTATTGCAGGCCGGGGGCGCTATATAGGGACCCCTACTGTACTTCAGAATGAGCAAGTCGCACACAAACGAGGGCACACTTTCCAGCGCTGCTTTTTTCTTGGCCGCTGTTCGTGCACGCTGTGGCAGGGCGAGGTACTATCGGGGCAACGGAATATGGACGGATATCCCATCTGCCGACAAACTTAAATTTGGCGACAAAGCCCAATTTAAACAAAAGGAGCTTGGCCACCGCCGCACGACGTTGTTGTAACTAGAACTGATTGTGTATTATGAACAGGTGAACGCATAAAGAGGTGATGAAGCATTAGGAACTGCATTTAGGGCCTTGATGAACAGACTGGTTATAAGGGACGTAACTTCTGCTGTCTTTTGCTCGGCTGTAAAACATTTCTATGCAGTCGAGCCTACGGTCCCCGTTGGGGCGTCGCCACCCCTCGACCCTGTCTGCCATCGTCAACATCAAGCACCCCACCGCGTTTCCGCCCCCACCTGCATGTCGAAGCAAAACCCGTGAATCCTGCAGCTGTGGAAGAACGCCGCGCATCTCAACGACTTGAGCGCCTCCTGCCTCAGCCCGGTGAGCGCCACGTAAAACCTCCTCTGCTGGTTGGCCACGCCGGCACGCGCGTGGGCCGGTTCCCTCGCCCGATCCTCTCCCGGCGTCATGGCCCCGGGCCCCTCTCCCACTGGGACCGATCGAGGAGACGAGGCGCTGCTCTGCAGGTCGGAATAGGGAGTCGCACCCCCCCTGGGCGTGGCGCCCAGCCCATTGTCGCCCAGCCTCTGAAACGCCCTATGTCCCGGTGTCGACCTGGCAGCCACCCTTTCAAGACAAGTTAGTACAAGCAGGTGCTGCTGAAGTACTGTAAAGTACTGAAAATTATGCTACCTTTACCAAAAGCATGGTTCTGCCTTTCCAGTTCCCTCAGTTGTTGTCGGCCGCTGCCTTTAGACCTTTGCCTTTCTACTGCAAAATATCAAAGAAGAATCTTATCTTATTTCCTTTGGTTGCAGTTTGTGTTGTCGTCTTTTGGGCGCTGTTTCAGGTTTTTTGTTCATTTTTTTCTTCTGGGACGTCCAGAGGCTATGGGGGATGAAGAATTAGCGAATTATTTCTTTGGGGCAGCAGGTTTGCCGGGAATCGTCGAATCCGTTTCCTGTCAGGTGCTAGGGCTGTGCCGTGCCAGTTGTGACACTAAACAAATTACACGGTTAATAGCTAATTATTAATTAATAAAAGGATCTCAGGCATTGAACCTGTCGATTGAGTTCAGATTTAATACAAGTATTCCGGGTGATCAGATCCCTTGGAGGGAAAGTGCCTTGCACCCATGGCCAAGGGGAAAGCACCATGTTCAATAAAGTATAAAGTAACAAGTGCTGAGCAGTGATTTCTAACTCCCGCGACCAAACTTTTCGAGTGGGGTCTCACTCTAAAATCACACGCATTCCTCAAATAATTGAGGCTCCCTAAATGCAGATACATAGCTGGCATTGCCTTTGAAGGAGACACAATGAAACTGATGTCAGTCTACCGCTTTTGGTGTGTTTAGGCTGTTCAGGGTTTAGGGTTTCAGAGCCCCCAGTGGCCTCATGGCCTTGATGACCCCAGCACTGATTCAAATCAGGTACATTCACATAATGTACAAAGTGCATACTCAGATATACTTTTGAAGTACAATCAGTATACGTCGAACATATCACATCAGATGTATTCAGATCTGATTCTGTCCAATACGTATCGCACAATTCTGTGTCCCTGGGCGTCACCTGCTCGACGACGCCCCCTCCGCTTCCGTCGCGCCGCCGTCTCCTTCGTCCGGCACAGTGTACGCGCCCACGGCGGCGTCGAACTCCCCCGCCGTCAGGAAGTCGAAGAGCTGGAACGTCGTGAGGGATGCGGAGTAGTAGGGCCTGAGGCCCGTGGCCCACATGCGCAGACAGCCGCTTTCCCGCACGGCCATGAAGTCGACCTCCATGTGGCCCACGACGCCCAGGCGGTGGACCACGGTGGCGATGGCGCTGGCGGCCTCCACCAGCGCAAGGTTGGGCACGGAGGACTGGGGAAAGGAATAGCCCACCTGGCAGTGCGGGGGGCAGAACACCTGCGGGAGGGGTGAGATTTGGTATGCCTGAAAGTGTTCAAGTCTTTTGAAGTATTTTCGGAATCTTTCGAAGTCTTTAAGTTGGAAATACAAAGCCTAAAATCCCTAGAGTCTGAAGTCTTAAGTTTATAGAGCTTGAAAGTCTTCAAATGTAAATAATGTCGCTCTTTAGGAGAAGAAGGTGGTGAAAAGGGCGCACCCCCGTCAGCAGCAGTGTGTGAGACTATTTGGGATGCCGTGGGAGGAGATGTGGAGTATTCTGCGCAAGAAAAGGAGCACGCGCCACGAGCACCACGAGAAGCAGGGGAACGCGCTCTCGCAGGTCCGTATGGTGAAAGGTTATTTCGGAATGGCACCTGCGAGCGGAGGAGGCGGGTTTTCTCCCACGAACCTTGTGGCCCATTGGGCGCAACTGGTGAGCTGGCTGCGCAGGTGCGAAGTTGGAATGTAGGGACATGCGCGGCGTCTTTACAATTGCTGACAATTTCAATGCATTACCACTCACCGCAGCCTCCAATACCGATTCCTGCTTCGCTATTAGTATTTTAGTGGCATAGGCGGTATTCGCTTGAGATTTGATTTGCGGTAGGGCAAATTGAGTGGTAAGAATGCTGGTGCTCGTTCGAATTCGGGTCACCATTGAATTCTTGCGAGATTCGCGCCAGCTTCGCCAGGCACCGGCATGCCGGCACCCGTATGCTGTCAGAGCCGCGTGGGGCATTTAAACAAACGAATTTCCGTGGCACTATATGTGCCAAGCATGCTGGTTTGGTGCGCACCGGCAATATAGGTTTTACCGGATTCAGTTTGCCAGAGTTAAGGACACGTTCAAATTCAATTTTTCCGGCATCGCCAGGACATGAACGCTATATTTCTCAACATGCTGCTATTTTCATTTTTTAAATCATTCCAGCTAAACATTTCAAGTTGCTGAATAATATTATGTACAACTGCCACAATAATGACCACCTCCAACGGCCATGGCCATTCGCAAGGGCTAGAGCATGATGTAAATCGCGCCCTAGCCATCGCGAATGGCGAATCAATCGTGCCGAAGCCACTTGAATGATGATCAGTTTATCAACCATCGCTACTAGCAAGCTGCAAGCACGCGTTGCTTGACTCCGTTTCTCATAATATAGCAAAGCTTGAGTTACTCAAGGCCTTGCAGTCCGTCCTTGCGCCAATGAGATGATAGCATGGCCATCTACATTCACACCACTCATTCCTCAATACGATGTTAGGTGAGCAGAAATCGGTTCATTTGTCGAATCGAAACAAAATTTCGTAACGAACAATAGCATGTGAAAACATCCCAATATACTATGTTCTTGAATTCAAACGCAAAAACTGAGCAATCCATTGACGCGACGCAATCTTGCGTCGCCCGTCAATGTTTGCACCGCGTCCGTTGCCCTGATGCTCTCTCGGTCGCCGCGCTTCCCTAGATAGGGAAGTTTTAATTTTTCCCGAATTAGGGAAGTCATAACTGCAGCTTCGATGTGGCGAAATTCCACAGCCCCGACGACTCATACCTGTTCGTGGGTGGATATGACTCTAGCATTCCCGTCTGGATTTATGAAGATGTTCATTGACGGCCACCCTGAAATGGAGTCCGGGCTGGCCTCCAGAACACCGCCGCTCGCTCGAATCGCCTGAACGAATTCGCGGTAGGTTCCGTACGCGTCCCTCTGCAGGATCTTCAGCTTGTGCGGCAGGTGCTTGGTGAGTGCGCCCGTAACTTTGAACGCCGCCACTTGAACCGCGTCATCTTTGAAAGTGCCTCCCCTGTCGTCGGTTGAAAACTCCGCATATCTGGTCGGCAAAGGCAACATTAGATTTGCCTTGATCGGCTTGCTCAATCACCGCAATGCAGAAAAATCTGAAGTGACAATGGTAGAGAGGGAATGGCATGATATTTTGAAGTATTCGGTGTGGGGAATCATCAATGTGCAACTGCACTTCAAGAGAAGTGTAAACGCACTGTTTCGACCAGAAAGTAAAAATGTAATCAAAGCGAATACTTGTGACAAGATAGTACGCATTGGCATTCGCACATCTTCCTTGTGGGCCAAACTCATCCTTCTAAAGAGGTTGAAATAAATCGTTCTTGAAGAAACTCTTGGCTTTTTGCAACTGCATTTGGGAAATTCTGCTTTGAGCACTTGCTGCCTGCAACCGCAACTAATGTGCCGCGCTTGGTGGCAGGATCTCCACAAGGAATGAGCAACCCGGCCCGTAGTTCTTACGGACGTCCACAATGATCCTGGGCACAATTCACGGCTCCCCTTGCCTCTGAAGCCACTATTTCCCCTCCTGCGACTTCAGAACACTGAACGCAGACAGCCCAACTGTCCCGCGTACAGCGAAAATCGGAAAAGGCGACCACGTGCGGCTATATGGATCTCATACCGCACACAAGCGGTATTGCATTTTTAGTTTTTTAGTGCGCCTACTTTATTCCGCTCAAAAAAAGCCAAGAAAAAATCACCAATTGCGAAAGCGGCTAAAGCAGCTATTGCGATTCGTGGCACCTATCCAGAGCGTCCTTCGCGCCCTTCATATCCGCCACACTGAAGACAGCGACGCCGCTGGAACCCAATTCGTTGTCCACCTTGAGCAGCCACTTGTTTACGTAAGGATGCCTGACAATGGTTTCTGCTACTTTCTTGATCAGGAATCCATCGTTCCTGGGACGCCTGCGCTGCGTACCGGTCCCCGCGCCCGGGGGATCGTTTTCCGAGAGAAGCATTTCGCCGCTGCCACCTATTTCGAATGAGGTCCCTGCACAAAGGAATGAAATACTTAACGAATCGTATGTAACTATATAACGAATATCTGTCGGTTATTCCGGCCTTGTTGTTTACGGCGGAAACACATATCGCGTTTGCGTTTTTACAAATGCAAATAATGTTTACGTTTTCCGCACGAACATGCGTACAAATGTGTAAATATTCGTTCAGCGTACGTAAACACAGTACACACGGTTTTAGGGATTCCTGAAATGACATCGCGACATGCTGGAGCGGGAAGAAACAAACTTTGTTTGACGGCATCGTTGCCTTTGCTGGGAGCGAGGTGGATGCTGTGTTGCATATGCTCGCGGGGGCGGAGGACTGTTCATTACATGCAACTTCATCGTGCAACATGACTGCTACAACGCGCCGCAATAATGCGCCAATACGGAAGCAAAACTAGCCGTATCTGTGTACTTACATTTGCACGCGCAAAAGCATAAACGCAAAAACATGAACGCAAATGTACACGACAAGCTTTGTTATTTCTAAATTATAGTCTCGTTGATATTATATCTATCTGATGGCAGTACCATGGCAGTAGATAGACATGCTCTTGGCAATTTACAGTGCGACATGTGGAGTCCTGCATAGGGTGCCAAAAGCGAGCCCCGCTGCGCATTATTTCATAACCGTTTTCAGCAAAACGTGCACACCTTTTCCGCCACATTAAGTTATTGTCGTCACCAGCCTATGTAGCAGCCGGCCAATTCGATTTGAAACGGCTAAAAATAAAATCAGCGTGGGATTTGTCTCTACAGAAGCATCTTTCCAGATCTGGACTCGATGGATCCGCCCTCTCTAGAGAAGAAATCACTGAGCCATTTGCTGATGCTCGAAAGCAAATGGACGTGAATTTGATTGCGCACAATATTGGGCTGATTCACTGTTGCAATCAATGCACGCATTTCACCATCATGTACGTGTACCCAGCGACACAAATCAACACAAAATGCAAAATCAAAGCAAAAGTATTCGCAGTTAACTATTTTGCAATCAATGCAAAATTGCTTTTGATGCTGAGTAGCGCCTACACTGCTTATGAATGGGCCGCTGCATCTATTGGCCAGGGAAGCCCTCTCCGAACACCCGGCCACCCGACGTGCCCACAATGCCGGGTTATACATGCGTGCATTGAAATTCAATTATTTGAATGCAAATTTAATGATGGATTGCATGCTTTACCGGAAGCTAAAATTTGTAAACATTCCATTTCGTTGCGCTGCGGCACCATTGAGATAATAGCACCCTGCACATCTGAGTGCACATCGGCATGATCGCCATGCACTGCGGCTGCCGCCAGCAATCTGCGCCATTACCTTGCGACAGGGGTGGCACGCCCGCATCCTCAGTGTCGGGAATGGGCTGAAAATCGCATCCCGGTGGAATATTCATGCGCGCGCTCCGAAATGCGGCCCGGGCGCCGGACTTGAGGGCCAGCGCGCCGGAGGCTGATGGCGGCGGGCCAAGCAGCGGTATGCCCAGGGCGACGACCAGGCCCACCTGGCCCATTTCGCGACCATCGTTTGAAATTCGGAATTTTAGACAGGATTTTGAGCCATTGAAACACCGTTATTGGAAAGAGTGCTACAAAGATTTGTAGCCAGTGGTACTGCCGTGTACTGTCTTTTTCTTGAAATGGGACTTGAAGGGATGGCGCCAGCGCAGGAGCGAAAAGCGGGGCCGCGAGAAGCGGACCTTCAGAGAGTCTCTTGGGAAAATACTTGATTGTGGTGCTCACTCTGTGTGTGCTGTCCCATGCATTCTCGCCCCAGTACGCCTCGAAAGTTTCTTGCTCTTTGCGGGGTCCGCAACCGTGGCGGACGAAACTGCCAATGAGGCGGCTGATCGATTCATTATCTGGATTGTTAACTGATTGATTGATTCGATGGTTGTTACCTGGACCATTGAGTTATTGCATGACTGATGAAGATAATGGTATTTCATGCGGACCTTTCTGGGCGCAATTACGCACGCCATCGCTTCTGTTCGTTGAAGAAGAATACGGACCGTATTTGTGATCATTATAAATCGTACTCGCCACCAAGATACTGCAGCTGCAGCCTCCGGCGCACGGCACTCGATGATACAATATGAAATTTGAAAGTTGTTTGAAGCTTTGAAGGACCGACATATGAAGGCACGAACGCCCCAAATCACCTCCTCATCTCCCACAAGGCCGGGGACTATGTAGGCTGGGCGGCCCTTGGTGGCAACCTTGATGCGGTCCATTGCCCTCGGGGAGCTCAGAAGGCGGCTCGTTAATGACATCTGGGCCGGAAGCCTGTCGGAGTTTTCTGGGTACACAGTCCTGAAAACGTCCACGACCGCGGATATTATGAGTGGAATGAACGGAATTGAGGGGAATCCTGAGTGTTGTGTGCACGGATATCCGTAATAAGTGTTCGTAGTTAAATACTAAATATAACAAAATATACACAAATTGTTAATTTACAAGCAAAAGTAACCAAACTACCTCAATTCCAAAAGTATTGTCGCCTCCCTAATTCGGGACAACGAAGGCCAAACTTGCGAGTAAGTAAATTGTACCAACGCAACTCGGATGCGCCTTACTGAAAGCTATTCGTAGAGCCTCAAACGTAGCAAAAGGTGCCGTCGCTCTTGACATAGGGTAGGGGGAGCTGAAATGCGACTTTGCGTTTTGCCGGGACCTCCCAAGAGGCATGGAAATCTCGTCTTCCCCTTCAAAGGAGGCTGATCGAGTTGAGTTGTATCTAGGAAAGACTATTGATCTGGTGTTTTGGTATGCATTGAAGATTCGTCTGAATTCAAAGCAGATGCCGCTGAGCAAATGATGCGAGGCTTTGGACCACGGCCAAGAGACACCTAGATTAGTTCAAGAGCATTGGCCTAGGTGACACACCAAGCCTAGGACGGCCCTGCATGCTGGAGCTAACATCAAAACGGCCTACATTGGTGCCAACATGGCCAATCGTTGAAATCGAGGATTTCGACGACATGAGTCAGCATAGCGGAAGAGATGGTCCACAAAGAATATGATTGAAATCATGCCAATTTCTTGAACGGTCGTAGCAGTGTCTTTTCGCGGCCTACAATAAGTTCTTGAATAATATCGGAAAAGTAGGCTAGCACAAAGAGGGATAACGCGAGCGCAAAACTACGGGGAATTGAGGCCCTCATGGAGATGGGCAGAGACGCTTTTGAGGAAGATGTAAATTTCCTTCTGTAAAACATCAACACTTCCGAATCTGGTGGCAGATTGACTAATTTAATTGATCTTGCAAAGGTATAACAAGATTGGGCGAGCGACAATATTTTGGGGCGGAGATGCGCATTTAAGATATAAGCATAAATAAGTACGGTATGCTGTAAAATTACCCGAAATCACACCTCAGTTGCCACACACACTCCGAATTCCATCAGTAGCTCCAACTGACTCCATCGTAACCGTTCGCGAACAAAGATGAACAGTAAAAGAAAATGGAACACGTAAATTACGACAGCAACCGATGCATTTACTGTACACAAAGAATACTTCCTATGTTACTGCGCACTTTGTAAATGTACAGCAGTGCTGCAGCACTGTCCTATTAGTATAGCGGATAACTAATAGAGCGGATAACAGGGCTATTATCTGCGTCAGCGGCAAATAGCACTCAGCTCGACCAGCAACATCACCAAAGGCGCCCAGCTTCTGCGCAGCATGCCCATCTGCCTGCATTACGTCGATGCGGGCGCCCACCTGTACTTCCCTTCGGGCTCCTCCACGCCCCCCACGTTCAGAAGCTTCTTCCAATACGACGACACCTCGTGTTCCACGGGCACCGGCACAACATAGATGACCTCCACCAGCGGGTCCGCCACGTCGCACAACCTCGACATTTCCAAAACGTCCTGGTGCGCGAAGCGGGTGGCCGGCGGCACGTTGCCGGACAGGGAGGGCACGTGGATGACCACGTGGTGCTGGCTGTGGATGGCGTCCCAATCCTCGGCCAGTTTGGACTGGATGGCCTTGAACTCCAGATCACGAAGGAGCCGCACCCTGAGAGCCACACATGCGTGCGCTCAACGGGAATGTCGGGAAATACCTAAAATGCTGTAAAATATAAGCTATTTTAAAATGCCTAATGAAAATGCCCCGTACAACATTAATGTGTGCGTCGAGGTGGACCATACGAGGGATTGTGTTCGATGCGCGTTAAGACGTTTCAGTGCGCTTTCATGACACATGCCATCCACTTCGGAGCCATGGACAAAAGAAATGAAAAATACAGTATTGGCGAATCGACGAGGGGTTGCTTTGTCTGCTCTATATCCAGCTTTTCTGTTCCATTATTCATTAACTTACCTCCGCAGCACTCAATTGAGTAAATTGCAAATTGCAACGCGCCATTGGATTCTGTCAGCGTTCCCATGCGGATGTTCGTCAGCGACACGGACATTGCTCACAGCAGACACCACGCGCCTGTCCGCGCCAACCCACCTCTTCACTTTGGCGAAGATGGCCTGGCGAAAGTGGTTCATGCGCCAGATCCTCTGTAGCTGCGTCGCCGCCAGGCGCAGCTTGTCAATCCTTGGGTACCGCACACGCAGCCGGAAGCCCCTGAAGTGCGCCTGGATGACGGAAGCCGCATGATCCTGGCCTTTGATGCCCTTGAAGCGCCTTCGGAGGCAAAACAATTGCCGCACAATGAACTGAGCTGTATTCTTGCACAAGCGTAGCATTTCCTCAAGCCGGTGACGGCGTCAAATAGATACTAGTTGATGATCTTGCATGCAACCAAAATGCTGGCACGCAGGTCACGTGATATTGACGTCATGATGTGATGTCATGTGATGCGATCTTGTCGGTGATCACACACGGTTGAATCCATGAGCGCACGCGTGCCACACGCAACCACGAATCCTGCACGCACTCAACGAAATCGCACACATGCAGAATTATAAACACATTGCAATGACAAAGTACGCACGCTGCACGGGCTCCGCCCCCGCACCTTCCGGGCTCCTTCAGCACCGCCGCCACCTCCTGTATGTTCTTCACGCAGGCCAGCACCTCCTCCACCGGCCACTCGCCGCCCTCCATATCCACACCCCTCCCCACCATGTCCGCCAGGGCCCTGCCGTCCACCACCGCAAGGGGCACCGCGTACTGGGCGCAGATGCCCTCCAGGCGCAGCAGCAGCTCGGTCACCACGGGCCAGGTGGCCGAGTGGCTGCGGTGGAAGGACATGAACTCGGGCGTGGTGTCCACCACCGTGCCGTTGCGGATGAGGACCTCGTGCAGGCTGTGGTCGTCCATCATCTTGTCGTACTCGCGGGGATCTGTGCGCCCGAGGTTTTCAAAATCTGTCGACTGCATTTGCCACGCAGTGGAAAAATAGCAGCCCGTGCGCCTGATTGGCGACGATGGGCGTGAAAAGCACACGATCTCCGACCCCGAAAGAAAAGAGAAGGCTGGATCGGTCATTCGTCCACGCTCATTCGTTTGCACGCGCGAGGCATGTGATGTAATGTCATGTTATTTGTGATACAATATGTCGTGTAGTGTCCGTGCGTCAGCACTTTTGGGGCATGGCGTCATGGAATCGTGGATTCTAGAAGTCCGTGCTCGAAGACGTTGTGCATTATTGTGCAGCGGTGCCCATCTTGCCGGTCGAGGTCAGTGAACTGCAATATTTGGTAATTACCTGCTGCAGTAATATCGTAATCCGCATGGCAAGTTACGTAATGGTGGAACTGTATAATGGCTCTTTCGGCATGGAACATACCTTTACGCTTTTCGTCAAATGCAACACGCGTGTTGCATTTGAGGAAACAGTGAAGGGAATCTTCAAGGGATCTCCACGTACGTGGATGATGAAAATGATATTTTCAAGTATCGATTGCCTTGTTTGCCACTGGGGCACCGGGGAACCAGGAAACGAGGCGCATTGACGTCGTCCAAAATGTTCCAGCTACAGGCAATATTGACACGCAAGCACACCACCCTCTAGTCTATCACCTTCTATTCTCCTTCTCATTTGCGCCGAAAGAAGCAAGGCGTAATGCGCAAGGCATGGCGCAATTTGGACACTTAAAGATGCCATTTTCTTATATATATAGGAAAGAAAAGATTTTCTTATATATTCTGCGCTATCGACGCCACCTTGAGGCTCTTGGAACCTCACTTCCTGACCGCCCTCCCGCACTTCGCCGCGCGCCTCCCTGTCCTTCGGGCTGTTCCTCGCCAACGCCCCCTTATCCTCCCCAGCCCCATTCACTCCCTCATCGACGGCGGAGCTGCAGCGAGCGCTTTCTCGCCCCACCACGGCCCTTAGGCAGCCCTTATTCTCCGTCGGGATCAGTACATCCAGCTTGAACATGTGGTTGCGCGCCAAGAGGCTGTCCTCAAGGGCGTTGGTGGGCGGGGGACGCAGGAATTGGATGTGGAAGGGGTGGATCATGGAGGGCATGGAGCGGAACACCCAGGAGCTGCCCAGGAGGGCGGCGCTGATGTCCACCCAAGAGGGGAAGAAACGCCGGTTGACGAGGTGGAGCATGCCCTTGGGCATCTCCACAGCGCACTGCTCGTGGCAGGGGAACTCCCAGGGGTCTTCCCGGACTTCTCTGCCAGGGGCATGGGCAAAGCTTCGTGAAAAAAGTGGCCATTTTCTTTCGGGGACAGCTGCGCGCGGCAAATTGCTCCATAATGGACTACAATGATTGTGTACAATGATTGTATTGGGCGGCGCGAGCACGACAAACAGTGCCTTTCAGGCCATCCCGTGCAAGGTGGCACCAATGCAAAGCATTAGGTGGTGCTTACTTAGTTAACTTACTTTAAAGTTAGCGCACTACAAAATCGAAATTCTCACCATGTTTTTAGCTCGTGCTTCCCATGCGCCTGCAAGCATTGGATCGCCAGTGCGCGCGGAAAGTGCTTCGACGACAGAATATGTCGGTGCGATCGTATCTATCTACAGTAAATTGTACGTATGCGTTGGCTCCCACACCTGGGCAATATATTTGAAACTCCTGTGTAGTCATATTTTCGGATGTTGCCGGTGCTGTGCGAAGCCATCTTGGGAGTATCGGTTGAAGAAAAATTCACCCCGAAGCGCTCCTGCATTCATAGCATCATTGATCTACGTGTCGCCTCCAATGCAGAAAAATTCACTCGAACAGCCACCAAGCGAAAGACCACTCTAGTACATCGTTTCATTTCATGCTAAATATCTAAGGATTCTTTCCTTTGTTGCGATCCCACGGAAATCGACAGAACAGGGTGGCCAGAAATCGAGAACGTTCGCATGCACAATGCATCGGAAGCCATTTCCTCTGGCAGAACATCGCACAGTAATGCTTCTACCGTAAATCATCTTCTGTTAAGTCTACTTCGTTGCTAATTTGCATCATTCGTGTATTTTTGGTGACATCGATTTGATACAGACCAATTTGCTAGATGAGCAGAACCCTGCGCTCTGATCGCTCTCTGGGCTGCCTGTCACCAGCGTCAAATGGACACTGGTGAAAATTGCCAGAACAGTTGTCATTCCGGTGTTACTCCACCGGGAGTTCTGCATGCGTCGATGGTTCTAGAAGGCAACCGGCCAAAAGGTTTCAACAACTCTTCAAGACACGTTCCGTTCACTCCAGCAGAGCTCCAGCGAGAAATGAATGCAGACCAGGCTGCCCGTGACAGCGAGAGGACTTGCCAAAGACGCAGCCTTAGCAGTCTGCCAGTGGTACCTTTAAATACTCACGTGCTTCTTTTGAAGCCGGATTTAAAATGTAGCGTCCCTCCACCCTGCTCACTCCGGCGCCCAAGGCGCCGCCGGCACTAGCCTTTTCCGTGAATGGCTGTTGGCGGACGATCCTGGCCGCTCTTCTGAAGCGCGTGCGCCCGGCACCGGAACAGGAAAGAGAGCCACAGATACCGGAGGCCATGTTCTCCTGTCGCGACGATATCCAAGGTTGAATGGCGAGTGGCAATCCACCCTATGAAATATCAGATATCTATGCTGATACTACGATACACTTGCGCAGCATGTGTAATGCGCACAACCAAGCAATTAAATGATCGATTGTTGAATTATTCGCTTGGTACGTACATTTGGCTACAACGCGGGTTCTGCTGAATATCAGCCATCTCCATATGGACACCATTGGCAAAGGGAAGGAGTGCCACTGAGAACGCACAGGCGGCGCATGTTGAGTGCAGTTGCACGTACACATAGCCGTACGGCTATGACTAGGATAAAAATGGCCAAATAGCACGTGCTCAAACGTGTGCAAAGTTTACGGGTTTGCGTTATTTTTGTGTTCTTAGTGTGTAAAACTTTGACGAAATGTGTTTTATGTGTGTTCGCAAAAGTGCTATTTGGCCCTTTTTTTCCTAGTGTATGTCGCCTGTGTGATGGGCACGGCACTCGCATGGTGATTTGACAGGAAACCAGGGGGCGGCGAGCTGGCAGGGCGGGATGTGAGCTGTCACAATCAATGAGGCGGCATGTTGGGGCCGACGTCGTCGGTACTTGCGCCCACACGCCTCCCGCGTTGAAATGGGGCGTGCCGCCTGACGCGAGATCTGCGTGTCAAGCAGCTGGCCGGCACTTGCCTTGGCTCTGAGGATGAGGCCATCTTCGGCCTTCTTCAGCGCGACCTCCACGTCGACTACGGACCGGCAGGATTTGATGCTGGATCGGAGCGAGCGGATCTCGTAAACGGCCTGGCGGGGCGCGTCCGACGGCATGAGTGCCAAGCACACCGTCAAGAGAAAATTTTCCCAATGAGGGGGACATTCAAAGTTCAATTTAACCTAAGGGTAAATTAGATAGTTACACTTCTTGTTAATCTCTCGAAGTATCAAACACTTAGACAGTAAATAAGGTTTATTAGCCGTCTAATTTTCTAATTTTGGAACCTAATCAAACGAACAACTTCTGACATTTGATTTTGATTTAATTATAGCTAGCTTTTGGGAAATTTCGTACGAGCTTTACCATTTGCAGTGGTGGCGCACCAAGTTCAAAACGAAACAGACAGCGTGATCCTGACTGCGCTTCACGCGGCACTTTCGCCAGGACGGGCTCCCTGTTGCGCGTGACGAAAATGCCAATCCAAGATACGACAAACAAAGAGGGAAGCTCCGCAGCAGCTCAGAAGAATGGATGCCACCAGCTGACGCGTTTTCCGCCGCTCCCACCGCCAAGGCAAACTTCTCTCCCACAGTGGGTTTCTTGTCAGAAGTGTCCTTCTAGGGGGACTCGGCGCACCACATAAAGATGCGGACTGCCCAAGTTTACGTTTGGCAAGGCCAGGTTTGGGGCGCGGCACTATCACGAACAACTCAGGACCAGCGAAGCCGGTCTTCGGTCATTTACCCCCCTGATGGTGCCCCGACGCGTTTCTTTCGACTGGCGAACGACATCAACGGTTTTACACACCCCGTACATTGCCCACAACGCCGAAAATTGGATCATCCCACTTCACATCCGACATGTCGCGGCCCGCCTCGGTGCTCGCGCACCCGAGCACGTGACAAGATGCGCACCAAATCAAAAATGGCCGCCTCTCCAGGACCTGGTATCCCCGTCGTGGATCTGATCCCCGTTGTTCCTTCGAGTCTGTATGCACTTGCTTTACGTACACAGGGCCTGCATTTACGTATTTTTACGCATACTTGCACGTAAAAGGAAAACACTATTTTGCGCACAAAAACATAAATACAATAATACAATGCCATATGTGCTTACGCCTGAAAATAACAAGCCTGGTCAGCACTTCAGCACCGTTGACCCCCGGCTGTCAACCAGCCCACCTCCTCCAGCGCCTCCACGGCGTTCATGCCCTGGGCGGGCTCCACCCCCAGCGCCATGCCCTATTTTGGAGCGCCCGCAACGCAAACCTCCAAGGAGGACCAACAGCCAAACACAACCTCCCAGCCTTCTCCCCCGCCGTATGTCGGCGCCAATTCTGTGGCTGGCCCAAAGCTCCTCCCCAATCAATCACCAATCATGCGTCCTGGCCGGCCACGTCACCGTGACCCATTGTCCCGAACAGCCCCCTTGGCACGAGGCCCCCATCCGAGCGGTGGGAAAAAGGCACAGGTGCAAACGCCCTGCAGGCCCGTGGAGTCGAACACAGGATGCTGAGGGCGCAGTCGACGCGCCCGTGCGCGGAAGCGTGCGTGGCGAGGGCCAGGCCGGAGGGGCAGAAGGCGTTCCTGGGTGGCCGGGGCGCATCGGGCGCCGCTGTCGCCAGGAGGGTCGGCAGGCCCGCCGCAGGTGGGTCCCGTGCACGCCGCGGCGTAGTGGGGCCACCGCAGACCGCTGGCAGAGGGACGCTATTCGACTGTCTGAGCTCGGCAGAGGCACGCGACATGACCGGTGTGTCGATTTTTCGCGTTGCCCTTGAGGATTTTCGTTGATTGGGTAGGGACGAGGGTAGCGACGTTTTGTGTATCCGTTTGGCCTTTTTTGTTAGCTTTTTGGCTGTCAGGGCGTCGCTGGAGCGTGCGCGATCGATGAGGATTCGAGGAACGCGGCGGGGCGGAGGGGGAGATGAGATTTGCGGGTTGGTGGATTGGCATGGACTGATCGGCGCTGGGGTAAGGCTGGGTGATCCTGTGCAGCGGCCAGAACGGGGGTGTTGGCCCAGTTTGAGGGGCGTGCAGGGGATTTCGTGGGGCTCCGGGGATTCTGGAGGCCTCTGTGTGCCGTTCGGATGAAGCGATGGACGATTGTGAACTGCCCGCTCAGCGTCGATGTTGGCGCCCAAATGGTGCAGGAGCCCATTTGCTGCCCGTCGCGCAGTGTTCTTGTGTGAAGTCGTGAACTCTTTGGCACTTGGTGCACAGTTTGCCGCGAAGCCAGACCATTGAAGGGCCTAGAGTTCGGCAAGAACCTGCAGCGTTGGTGCGGGGTGGGCATCGAATTGTGCTTTCAGGGCGTGGCGCCTGGATGACTGCAGGCGACTGCTGTATCCGCACCGCGTTTCGGCGTGTGTGTTATTCCTGCCACCAAGACAAGTAACAGCAAGGTGGCACCTGGTCGATCTCCGACATCGCCCTGTTCCACCTTGAGGAAATGTGGAGCCGCACAGAATAGGAACCTGGGTAGACAGTGAAACGCATCGGAGAAGTAAACGGTTTGTGTGAGCTTCTTTATTCGCAACTTTGTTTTCAGTTTCTGAGCTCTGAATGCGAAATTCGTGCTGCAGAAGATGGCACTGAAGTGCAAACCGCCAGCAAATCCCTTGAGGTCATGCGGAAGTTCTCTGAAAGATATGCGGAAAGGTGACTTACAGGGATCATGTCCCCATTCGCTGCAACTGCCCAAGTATGGTGCTCAACACAGTTCCACACACAGTGAATGCGTCTTTCCACCCCACTTGCTCTAGAATTACTGAGCTTGGAAATGTTGGATGATGGTATCAGAGCCTGCAATTCACATTGTTGTGCACCTGTCTTGGGGTCAAGTGTGGGTAACAAATGCCATTGTTGCAGGTGCTTTACTGCCCGATGCAAATGCTTAGACTGTGCTGCTCCCCTTGTAACAGTGGCCCTTGTGGGTAAGGGATGGAACAATAACGAAACACAATCAATCACAACAGTGAGCATCTTGCCCACGCTCTATGTGCAAATCCATTTCGTTCACTCTGATCCATAACTCGATGAATCAGCATGTAAAAGCAGTTCAAGCAGCCTGCTTTCAACGCCGACTTTGGGTTGGGTGGGTAGCAACGCACCAAGTGCTAAGCAAGAGGTTTGGTAATATCGATCACTTTGCCCAAATGGGTGTATGTTCTGCAGATGATACATCTTGTGTCCAGTGGCAGATGGTCTGCACAGAAGTCTGTATTTATAACAATGCCTGAGTCTGTTGACAGGAGCGGCACATACTTCTGCGTGGACAAGTCAGTGACTGCCACAGTGATTCAAGGTCTGGCTGCACACAAGGACGAGCTGGGTGCCCCGCTGTGCCCATGCCGCCACTATGACGACAAGCAGATAGAGGCAGACACTGGATTCTGGAACTGCCCCTGTGTCCCCATGAGGGAGAGAAAGGTAAGCGAAAAGGACCAGATGCACAAGCTGGGTGAACGGTGCATACCCATAGGTTGAGGCATGTGGTCATATTCCGTTGACACCCACACTGGCAGGTCTGCTGCAGCCGTGCCACATGCTGAGTGGGTTTGCCATCACCTGCTCACAGCGCCAAGAACAATGGACACTGAAGTGTGATTGATTTTTTCGCCTTTTGACAGAGCCCTTGCTTTGAACATGTTAGGCAAATGAACAGGTGCTGTCATCCTGCAAGACTGCCCATTGCCTTGGTGTGAGGAGTGTTTTTCTCACTGTGTTTTTGTTTGATATCAACTACCTTGGCATTTATCCTCTTGCCAACTGTGATGTGTTGGTGTGAGCCATGGGCTGCGATCAAAGGATGTCATTTTTAGTAGAAGGGGATGTTTGCTTTGTTGCACTGTTTATTTGTCTTGTTTCAAGTCAATACAGCGCAACAATGCCCTGTTTGTTGTGTGTGCCAGGAATGCCACTGCATGCTTTTCTTGACTGAGGACAACGACTTTCGTGGGGAGGACGCCACGATAACACCAGAGGAGGTGTTGCAAGGGACAGGGGCCCAGTGAGCCGCAGCTTCTATGGGAATGGAGCCACGCTGTAGCAACTGATGTTGCTGCACTCTCCAGGGAGGCTTGTGTAGTGCCAACGAACGATTCAGGCCGATTTATTGCACCAGCAGTTTTGTCTGTGCAGCTGTGTGCTGGAGATTGTGCTAGACTTGCAAATGTTGAGCTGTTGTAAATCTTGTGCTTTTGAGAGCACTTGATTCTGGGTGCCCCTCGCTACGCACTGTTTAAGGAGGCCACTGGCGAGGGTGTCAGCCAGCACACTGGAGTCTGACGACCCCAGCCCAGACAGTGAATCTGTTGGCAGGCTTGCCGGCTGCACCTGTTCCACTGGTCGCCATCGCTGACCATACACGGTTGTCTCTTTTCGTGGGAACGCCATGCTCATGACGTGTTCAGCAATGGATTCAGTTGCAACTTACCATCGTCAGTCGACACTCAGATAGCACGAGCCCAGCCATGCCCACTCTTTGCTGTGCTTAATCCTTGGTGTGCAGCTGTGCTACTTGGAGTCTGTGGCAACTTGGGCAGTGCATGTAGCTGGGTTGTCCCACATGTCCCTTCATCATAGTGGAATGCAAGATAAACCATGTGCAGAGCCCAGGTTTAACCAAGGAAAACCTTGCCCCGGCCCTAATGGATGTCACTGTGTTTGCTTCTTGGCATCATTCAACAGCAAAAGCAGACGAGCCTCAAGAGACCCTTCTCCTCCATAGTCCGCTGTGGATACTGCTTTCAAGTGTTGCTGCAAGCACGCTGTGATGAATTGCAGTCACATGACAATAGCACTTTGGAGGCAGCTTTGTGTGTGCCTGGATGGTGATCTTGACTGCTTCTTGGCACATTGCCAACTTGCAGTACAAACAATGAGAGCCATGTTGGTAGGGTTGGGGGACCAGACTTGCCTGTGGAGCATAATGTCCTGTTTGGTATACTGACGAGTAGAAATAAAATACAAGACTTGACATCTGTATTGATCCATGCTGGATCCAGGCTAGATGTTACGAGTTCAGCTCAGTCCAGTTGAGTCAGTGCTCTCAAAGATATTGCAAAAGAGCAGAAGACACATCATACAATGTATAGAGTTTGCCGATCTAAGCGTGGCTTTCTTGCAGAGTGTACTGCTAGTACATAGAGGGGACCTCAAATGGATTGTGCGACAGGGACAGCAGGCACTTCTTACCTTTCTTGGGAGTGTGGTGGGTCGAGTGACGGAAGGAGCTGGGCTGTCTGCCGATTGATCTTGATGTGATGGTTCTTTTTGGTGACACCTGTGGTGTTTGTGGGGTGTTGCATACTGTGTGGGGTTTTGAACCTTGGGATGTTGTGGTTAACTATGGTGGGTGGTGAGGGGAGTGGCCAAGCTGCAGGTGAGATGCAGGGGAGTGTCTGCATGTAGAAGCAAAATGTAGGGGCAGGTGGCAGTGCACGCATACTGGCGTACATGGGGACAAACAATGGACATGTGTTCTTGTGGGCTGGGTGGCCACATAGCCTGTGTTGGCTGACACACTGTACATGGAAATCTCAACTCAACGCAACACATTATACAGCAGGCACCCCAGCTGCTTGACCCAGATTCTATCTTAACAACCACTCCACAGATTCAACAGCACAATCCCTGTGGACAGCGATCAATGCCCTCACTTCTAATTGAGGACAGCATCTGGAATGTCGCCACCATATCATGGCTTTCTTGAGTATACGGTGTGAGCCCAGGACCAGAAACCTTCTCGTCAAGTCTGCTTGTCACTCACTGCGAAGGTCTGCCAGGCGCAAAGCAGAACATGTGTTGGCCAAGCAAGTGCTTTGTAGCACACGATTGTTGCATGCAGATGTGCTGGAGCGTAGATCTGCGAAAGAAGCTGTCCATTAGGATGCTGAGATTCTGCACAGGCATCATGGTGCTGCACCATAGACTGTGCACCTCACAAGTCTGAAACACATGGCATGGCTTCAAAACTGTACCTGCGCATGCATGGCCAAAGCGAATTCCTGAAAAGGACTGGAAGCCACAGTGAGTGGCAAGATATGATGGTTGGCACTGAAGGAAAGGCAGATAAACAAGTCCACCTGGACAACTAGGCCATCCCCAACAGCATTAGTTCTTATTGTTATACCTGTGCGGAACTGAGTTGTATTCCCAATCGAGTTTGCTGGGGTGTTGATGTAATTTCTGGTTGTGGTGAACTTGCAACAACCCACCCAGCACATGCCAATTCAGCATTTGAGACAGTGGGGTGAACCAACATTCTTGAAGACAACATGCGCTTCACTGTGGAAAACTGGCATCCTCAAACAAATAATTGGAAGGTCTACTCAACAAACGCGCATGCTCAAGCGAAACACTTGTGACAGAGCCCACCTCCGTTTCTGTGGACAACCTTGGGTAGACAGCTCCAGCAGAGCCATAACACAGCGATGGGGAACACACTTCTGTGGAATGAACACCTCGAACCACAAATGAACGTGGGTTCTTGGCTCCGCACAGGGTCTTCTAAGGTGTCATCCTCATCACTGCCAAAAGGCAAGACACCGACAGCTCCTTGTCTTCCCAGTCATGGTGAAGTGCTGGCAATGGCAACAATCAGTGTACACCTCATCAAGGGTGCCTGGTCTTGCTGCTTGCGGCTGTGGATTCTGTGGCCGATTGCTTCAGGCCATCAACGAGCTTGTCCACCTCCTTCCTCAACGACTTCACTTGTTTTGAGAGGTCCTCAACCCCAGCAAGGCGTCCCAGCAGGTCTTCACACAGTGACATTATTCCCGTTGCATTTGACACAGACTCTCTGACAGACTCCTGAAAAGGATATCCTTGAATGCCTTAGCACCCCACAACAGCAAACACAGCACACAATACTGGCTGAACTGCGAGGCATTTGCAGGCAGCAGGGCAAACTACCACCACGTCGATTCAACACGTGCAAAATGATTGTTGACATTGATACTTTGCTGTGATCCAGGCCTTCCACCCTGGACACCCAATCCCTTGAAGGCATGAAGACCCATTGTCCAATAGTCATACCCCTGCCTGAAAAATTGCCAGTTCAGTTCGGGGTGGCTCCGATGTGGGCAGCTGACTGCGTTCATGGGCGATTTCGGATGTGCCGCTATAACATGACTGTTGTTCAATTTTGACAGAGTCAAGAGTTACTGTTCAAAGTTCAACAACTCCCCATTCGCAACGCCACCAACTTTACGTTCTGTGGATTGGTATTAACAGGCCTCGTGAGCTAATCCTGTTCATACTTTGCCCACCGGTGTGCAGCACTCACGCAACAAGTCTCCCTGTCCTTCTCCCACCTGCAGATCTTGCGCGGCGGCGTCCTCCAGGAGCAAGTGCTCGACAGTCAGGGTGTACGCCCCGAGGTTGGAGCTCTTCAGCTTCCCCAGCAGCTGACTGAAGCCGGACATGAGCCTCTCCCAGGAGGCCGCCAGCTTCATGGGAAGGTCATCAGCCGTGTCCTGCTGATCGCCAGCGGCAGCCGCATCCGCACCGCCTTGCGGCGACGGCCCCGAAGGGATCGTCCATTCCTCCCGCGCGGACTCACCCATCCGTTCAGTCGACACCTTCCCACAGCCCGTTCGTCGACTACCGTCGCGTCTACGTATCGCCTATCTACCGGACTATCTACTGCGCCTCCTGCTCCCCGGAGCCCGTTTCGTCGACGTCCGTCGCTCGTGCCGGCTCACCGTGTGCTGCGTGCTGTGCCTCCTGCCGATACTCCGGAACTCTGCTGGCACACTCCGGCACTTTGCACGCCCCTTTTGGGCCGTTTTCCTCACTGGAAGCGCAGTGGCGTATTTCGGAAGACATCCCGCGAGCCGCTGTCCCAGCATAAGTACTTTGAAATATTAAACCCTTCCGCATCAGAAAATTTCACCGTTATGCTTTTTGCTCCGCATTTTGTTTTCCACAGCATTATTTCTAACTTTTTTTTTTACGTTGCTCCGCACAGAAAGGCCAAGATTTGCGTTACTATTTATACTATTTTCTCCGCAAAAATGACCAAGCGTTACGTTACTATGCGGAAGGGTTTGTTTCTTCCTTACATGGATGCATCGACATGACGTCACGGCATCGATCAATGTAGCGAACCACTCAATGTACGAAGGGCACGTCCAGGCCCAATTCTAGAACCGAAAGCACACCTCTAATGGCGGCCACAGCTGCCACCGAACCCCAGGAAACTCCCCCCCATGCGGAAGGGTTTATTATTTTGCAGTAGTAAGTAGCACTCTTACGGTATGTACGTCATACCCCCCAACGAAAAATAATAAAAAAAACATATAAAACAACCCAAGAATAAAGGAAAAAAATTGCACCAGTTTGCTGCTGTCCGTGGGCTGTTCAGTGGGGACCATGACTGCAGTGTCCCCCCCGAGCGCCGGCGAGCTGCCCGCGGAGCGCTGCGAGTTTGGGCGGGTGGAAGCGACAGAGGGGCCGCTGGTCCTGTGGCTCATGGCAAACTCCGACTCGGCGGGCTACAGCGTGTGCGTTGCGATGCTGGGACGGCATCCGTTGGCACTTTTGTCGATTGGACGGATGCTTGCCTGTGGAATTTATCAGCGAAACTCTAAGAGCGGTCGTTGGGAGGGAAGCGTGTTGAATGCCCCAAGTTGGGGCCAGGCGCGGGCCTCGGCGTTTCACCGGACCTGCGAGAGGTTGTCGATGCAGGATTGCAGATCCTGAACTGGAAAAGCTCGCGCCAACAGCATGATGCCGCTGTGTACGACCCTGCCAGCTGCCAATCGTGGCTGGTGTCCCCAATTTATTGCTTCAGCCTGCGACCTGTTGGGAAAGGGATGGGCGAACTGTTGCTGAATTTGAGAACTCTGCAGATGCGCCCTCCTGCATTTTGAAACCCCTGGGTCGTCAGCGCTGGTCCCTGACACCCTCTTGACAAGTGCTGTCCTTTCGCGGCCAACCTGCTCAGACCTCCTTTGTTGGATGCTTTATCGTCACACCGTAGTCTTTCTTCTGCTGAACTTGTTGTCAAATTTTGATTATTTGGGCTTTTGTGTTTTGTTCGCCAGGGACCTGAGAGACCGCGATTTCAGCAATATAAACAGCAGTCATTCCATGCCTATTTGGGGACGAATAGATACGCGCCATGCACCTGCTCCTGTTGCTTTCCCATGTGTCGTGAGCCCCTTCCCGTCACACACGCCCAGTTCATCTGCTTTACTTTTTGGTTGCAGGCAAATCTGCGCAACGGACTTTGGGGCCCATGCCTGGAGGGCAAACTTCAAGTTATCAGACCTCATGGACTCGCTGGTGGGTTGAACGAAAAGAATGCAAGCGACAACCACCTTGCCTGCATTTGACACTATGATTGAAAATTTGCACTGTCAATTTACGGGGACAATGCTTGCCTTGCACCCCCCACCAATACGTGTGCAGGCGATGCATTGTTGTTCGCAGCACAACAATCATTTTGCACACAGATATCGCTTTAATATCCAAGCAGGCTTGTTGTACTTCTCTAATGTTCGCATGTTGGGGCATTGGCTCACTGGACACTGCTAACAGCCCTCAATTTGTCTTTTGCCTTCCAAGCACTCTACCATCAAGTTATGCGTGTTGTAAACTGGAGGCTGCGGCGTCGTGTTTGATTGGTGTCAATAAACAAGGAAAATTGGATTGTTGAAAATGTGGAATTGGCAGAAAAGGAAGGGAATCTTCAGATGTGTGCGTTGAGAACATTGGGCAGTTGCACACAGTATCTGGTATAACACCCTTCAGGAAAACAGCGATGTGATATTTGGAGGAAGAGAAGAAAAAAATCCCTTCCAAAGCAATTTTCAAGGTTGGCGACATTGGCACAACTTTTAGAGTGCACTAACACAGTGTTCTTGCGTCTTCTAGGCATTAAAGGGTGCTGTTGCTTACAGCCGCAGACGAAGTACTGCTGCAGCTCTGTATTGACACAGAAACAACTTCTTCCCAGCAATTTCAGTTGGGTACTTGTCAGATGCAACTACTCCAGGTTGAATGATCCCGCGTTGGCTTCCAGACAGGGACCTGCCCGACGCCTGGCCTCCTCCTGAAATGGGTCACCATGTCCATGACGCAAGGACGAATGGCTTTGGATCTCACAGAAGGACAGGAAGGCAAGTGAAGCCAACATGCATAATAGGAAACCTGCACGCCTATTACTAGTGTTCTGAACTGTTTGTGCAGAGTAACACTGTGGGCGGAATTCCCAAAGACACTATTGAGAAAAGCTCATGGAGTGGAATGCGGATGCAAAGGTAGCGACCTGTCGTGTGGAGACAGTGTATTTAGCGCGCTCGTGGTCGCTGCTAATGTGACGAACAATGCACGTCTGATCGAATGTACTTCAACCCTCGCCTTGGCAACGGCCTCAAGTCACGTCGTCAATGGCAGACGTGCATTGCACAAACTGGTCAAGTGTTGGGTACCCAGGCAAGTCGCGCTGCCGTTGTTGCGTCGGCTGTTGTTTACCTCTGGTCCAGTACATTCCAACACATCTGGACGTGCAGTCACAGGTGGGTCTCTGTTTGCAGCGCAGGTGTATGGCATTAGGTGGCTCGCTTTCGGCACCCCAGTGCGAAGGATTGTAATTGAAGCCATTCACCCGCACGGTTCTGAGCGTCACTGCGGTCCTGCGTTGTCCCCTGGACTGCCTGCATGATGGCAATCAAATGAATGTGTGTGCTGACAGCTTTCAATTCTTGTTTCAGTGGCTGCGGTCTGTCACCACCCCAATGCTGTCTTTTGGCCTTGGAAGAGTTGACCAACGCCTTCGGATTTTTATTCACTTTTTGTTCTTTTCTGCGTCTTCCCTTGCTGCAATGCGCAGGAGTGGCACAGGCTGCCTCTGCTGAGTTCACTTGCGGTTGGTTGAACGATTACGAAAATGGGCTTCAATGTGCCGCGACGTCATTCGATTCTTTGCATTTGGGCCGTCATGGAGTTGCATGGACAGACTTACGGGTGCCATCTACTGAGGCTGGTGCGAATACGTGGCTGCAGGCATTGCCTTCACCGTCCATGTTCCTCTAGCTCTGGCGCTGTCGTTCAGGTATCCAACAGTGTGAAGCGCTTGTCTCAGCGCAATGCAGCTCCAAGAGCAAGCCGCCTGTGCATGTTTCGGCTTCACTGCCAAATATCTGTCAAGATCAGCCTGCCCTGATGTGTTTGCCTTTGCGCCTTGCGATGCCCCATTATCTTCGTCCCTAAAATCTGCTGCTTGGATTGACAAGTCCCTGAACTGATGACGAATGTGCTCAGAGTAGTGTTGGATGTTTTCTCTGGATTTTAGATGTCAAGTGCTGCCCATTTGCTGAAGGTTTTGTTGTTGTTGTTTTTTTGGGGTGGGGGGTGGGTGGTGGTAATCCTTCGGCTGCCCGCTGCAGTTTCAGGGCCACCGCGGTGTCCTAAACCTGGCGGTGCGCCTCAGGGACAATCCCCCTGTCTTGGACGTCGAATTGGGCTCGGGAACCCGTGCATCCTTCTGTATCCTCGGACGCGTCCTCGCTGATATCTTCTCCATGGAACGGTTGTCAACAATGGCTTGCCCGCTGGTGTTGGTGCTCAGGCTCCCGCCGGCTGGCCGCGTGCTGGAGCCTGTGGAAGGGTCTGAAAAGGACACCTTGAATTCAGGTGCGCTCCCACATTCCAAGAAGCAGCAAAACGTCTCAGTGTGGCCAGCTGCCATTGGAGCCGGAACGCTTGCGGCTCTCTCGTGTGCTTGTCAAGTTCGAAGCGCCATCGGTTCTCCCATGCTCCCGCCGCGGCCATCACCGCTTTGGTGCATGAAGCTGAGTGATGCTGACGCTGATGCCTTCCCATCAGGTTGCCGGCAAGGGCGCACGCCCGGTCCTTTCACAAATTGCTGACGGCCCGCATGAACCTACTGGTTGCAAGTCGCCCGACTGCAGTGCCAGCGCACTCATGGCAAGCTCTCAGCCTTTTGTGCAAGGAGCCCACAATGGAGGGCGACCGGTGCTTGATCCGGCCCTGTCATGTGTTTTCTTTGCGCAGCTCTAGCATTGCGCTTGCTGAGCAAATACAAGGAAGCTGCCATCCGGAACGCCGGCCCGGCTTCTCCGCCCCTCAAGAGACCCCACCACGAGTCGAGTGTTGGGGACCCGTCGCCTGGATCTCCTGGCACGACACCTTCTTGGGATGTACCAAATGGTGGAGAAGTTAAACCTGTGGATGAGGCACACGAGGCACGGTCGTCAGAGGAGGGCGGCAGGACCGGTGTTGCAGGTGGCCTCGCTGTCGGGAGGGGGCGTTTGGACGTGTCTGGGAGGCGGGGGATGAGGGGGAGGGGAAGGGGACGTGGAGCCCGCGCTGTAAGGAAACCTTGACTGCACGTGTGTGAGACACGCGACTGCACTGTTTCACACTGTGCTGCCCTGATCCGCTGTGTGGCTTGTCCGCTGGTTTGCTTCAATTGGCAGTCGTCATGGTCTTCGGATGCCCTCTGAGCTTTGGTTGCCGTGCATCTACGGCACAAAAACAGCAAGGAAAAGGTCAGCACTCGCTCGCGCTTTCCAAGCTGCGAATAGGCTGGCACAGCAGTGCCGCATGGCTCGCGAGAGTCAGAATGCTCTGAATGCGAATATGGCTGAGCTGCAGAACACTGCGAACAAGTGTCTAAGCTGGGTCTGCACAGTTGCAATCGCACCGACAACCACAATGGCTGTGTATTCCGCTGGGACAGCTGAAGGGCCTGGGAGCCAATCATCCGCTGGCATCTGCCCCAGCGAAGGGTGGGCCACTGGTGCGTCCGTCCGCAGGGCGCCTGAGACGGTCGCGGCAGCACTGATTTCTACAATCCACCCAAGGATTCCGTTTAGCCTGTCCCACAAAATGCGGTCGACGCTACCGCCTGTCGATTTGTCGATGCCTTGATGGAGCTGCTTTCTGCACCTCTCCAGGAGACCCCACTGACAGTGTGGCTCGAGGAGCACGGTATCGAAAGCAACCAGCACGCATCTGCAGCACAGGACAATTCACCATCATTCCTACTTGTGCAGGATATCGCTTCTGCGCACTCTCAAGGCATGGCAGACCCCTCAAGGTCGGTGCGACGAATACAGAGCATTGGCACGTGTCGGAAGTGAAACGAGGTTGTGTGTTAAAGTGCGAAACCAGCGAGCCAGTAGCACACTCAGCAGTGTGGATTCGATACCATAACAACAATACAATATACCTATTATATCATCGTCTACATTCTACATTATTGTATTATATTGTTGTATACATATTGAGTAGAATAACTGTATTGTGGATTAACGAAATTGCGAGGGATTGTTTGGTGCTCCATCCTCAGCAGCAAAGACTTGAAACGCTCCCGTTTTGGCGCCATTGCCATCCAATAGACTGTTTCTATCATCAGCATGAAGGTGGGCTATTTCTGCAAAGCTGCGCAGGCGACGCAACATCACTCAACCCCGTGTCTGTCGCAATTTTCGGTGACAAGTGCGGGGCTGTGCGTGAAACGACCGCGCTTGCAGTACATCAACCGCACAAAATGCGACTGTGGAAATCGCAGCAAAACGTACACATTCAGATCTGTATCTCGGAGATACTGGGTGGATGTACGAGACATGACTAACAGCAGTCGCCACGTTCGTTTCGTGGCTGTCTCTGCACTTCGCTGCCTCGTATCCCACGAGCATGATGTACTCAACTACGCAGCCTAATATGGGCGGGGGACGTGATACCCACACATTTATTGCAATGTGATCAACAGAATGAGGCCACGATGATTCTCCCCGAGGACTGTCCATAGCGAGGGGAGCGCATGTGGTCTTTCTTCACTTTCTTCTGCTCGTGCTGACCATTGCACCGCGACCACAAGCGAGCGGACTACGAATACAAAATCGCACGTGAGGGCGCGTTTGTGCTGTGGGGTTACTGTTCTGCCACCATATGCGTCCGGTGTCTACATTGGCATGCTGCGCCGGCATGGACAGTCTCTGCGCATTCCAGCGCATTGTGAGTTCCGCGCAAGTTTTCCAGCAAGGCCCTGTATAACAGCGCGGGGCCGCAGTGGCTAACTGCGGGGTGCTGGTGCACCTGGGCTCACCTTGACAGCGTCAATTTAATCTCACATGCATGGCTGCAGCCTAGGAGGCCAAGGGCAGGGGTTTGTGCCAACTTTTAGTCACCAATTGCGTCGCCACAGGCGCTTTCATGCCCTGCTTACGACCTTGACTGCAACCGACTAGGACGGGCCCATAAGGCCACACACGGTATTCAGGTTACGGGCCAAATCCTCTTTGGGGACGTCAATAGTGCCCATCTTGAAACAGCATGATTTTATCAGCCAACGATCTGTTTCTCTTGCATGGCCACAAGGCCCTGATTCGATTTCAGGGCCGATCGGGAGGCGCTGCGGCAGAACGGCAGCGTTCAGCCCACTCATAGAAATATGCGCCTTCCTTACGTCCTGTGCTCACTGAGCCAGCCCTGCACAGCACACAACGGAAGCACGACACATGCAGAAAGACAGCGGTGGCGGAAGCAGCAAGGAAATGGGACATCAGATGCAAACATGAAGAACTATTAGGGCCATTGGACTTACACGGCGTCTATCCCCTCTCCCCCGGAACCTATGTTGCATCACCTTGGGCCGCGCACACAGACAGTTGGCGCGCTCTGCATGCCTTGCTGCATGCAGCGCTTGTGCTTGTCCTCGCCCTCAGGTCACGCCATCGTCAAATAGACATAGCACAAATTCTGCAAACGCAGGCAACCAACGCAGCGGGTCCGTCCTCCCGCCAAGCCTGCAGGACTTGTGCACGCCCGGTGCTCGCGCGTCACCACATTGGCGGCATTCGTTGGTGTGGTGGTGGCCGTCCCGAACCTGCTGCAAATCATGATGGACCCCCATGAGAGTGCATCCATAGCAGAACACGCCATCAGTTTCGCATCAAGCCATCGAACACATGCACACATGCACACATGCATCGAACATGCACACATGCACCCCACAAACAAGCCTGCACCCCCTCTTTCTGCATTGGCACACTTTTGGCACCAATCTCACCTGGGTATCCGTAACCGGGGCCTGGGTAAGGGTATCCATACCCAGGCCTGTTTGCCCGCCAATCTACTGGCGGCGGGGGCATCGGCTTGGGCAGCGGCATCGGGTACGCTTCCTGTGGCGGCAGGGGCGGCGGCAGATCTAATGTGCTGGGCGGCGGGAGAGGCGGTGGAGATGCATCGGGAGGCAGGGGGGGATTGTCCTCAGGAGGCGAACCGGGGGGTAGTGGCGGCGGGTCCCCTTCGGGGAGGGGAGGGGGGGAGTCCTCAGGCAAGGGGGGAGGCAACGGCGGTGCTGGGGGTGGTCTGCTGGGCAGGGGCGGGAGGGGAGGGGACTCTGTGGGCAGCGGCGGGGGGCAAGGCGCATCCGCCAGTGAGTACATCGGCGGCGGCACACCTGCATGGGCAGGGGCACCGGGCACGTCTCTGTAGTGCGCTGATGCAGCAGGCTTGGAGTCCCTGCCCCAGGCCGACTCTGGCAGTCCCATCTCTCCCAGCTGCATGTCCTCGCTCCCAAACTGCAGAGAGGGGTCTGCGCCCTGCGTCTCTGGCAGCGCGCCCGCCTCCCCGTGCTGGCCGTGGAAAACGTCCTCTGCCTGCGACCCGCGCCATTGAGAATAATGTGGCGCAGCTTCCTCAGGGGAGAAAAAGGAGTCCCAGTCGTCCGCATCTGCATTCGAGGCCGCCATTGGGCCAGCCCACCGATCTGAGGGCACTCTCGGCGCCCGCTGCTCCCGTTCAACAGGCACATTGACATTGTCATTGTCAGATATGACCACCCTCATGGTATCCTCAAAATCGAATGGGTCGGGCGTTCCAGCCCGTGGGCCAGGCCTGCTGGACGCCACAACTGCTTCGTGCCCGCCTGCAGCCCGGGCCTCGCCCAAATATGTCATCTGCTGGCCCACGGAATTCAGGGAGCCAGAAGCAAGGGCGGCGTTGACAGGCCTCTGGAGCCCTGGAAGCGCAGACTCGATACCAGGAATGCCAGGCACCCTCGGCTTCACATCGCTGCCTGTATAGGACGTCCGCAGTGGCGTCAACGAAGGCAGCTCAGGGGCCATCTGGCGTCCCTGCGCTTCGGAAAGATATCCGAAGTCCCAGTCGCCTGGGGAAGCAGGGTACCGCAGCCCATACTGAATGCCCAGTGCAGGGTCCCCCCTGCCAATCGACCCATACTGGTCGAAGAGCACAACCCGACGCGTCCTGGCGCCCAGCAAGTCCACGGGGATGTGTGTCCCGCACATCTCTGTCCCCCGGGTCTTCAGCACACTCAAAACGTCGCCGAAACGGCACCTTGCCTCCCTCAGCTCGGCCATCGCTGGCAGCATCACGCCGTCGGGCAGGAACCTGCTGGAGTCCCAGATGTTGAGCACCTTATCCAGCTTCATGAAGCACTCGATGTCATGGCTCATCGCGTCTATGATCTTGTTCAGAGCGGCAGAGATGAGCTTGGGGTACTGTCCCGAACTGCCATCCCTGGTGCTGTTCTTCCTGGAGCACCTTAGCACGTAATCAATAAGGTACAAGAGGTCTATCTTCTTGTCGACACTCGTCTCGCCAGTTAGGCTGTCCACCATCATCCTCATGATCGTTGGTGCGTACGACACACTGGACATAACAAAACTCGTAGTTTCGCTAATGCTCTCCTTTGTTCGGGAGAGCTTCTTCAGCCGCTTCTCCAAATCCTTCTCTATCCTTGCCCTTTCAGCAGTCTTGCCCCCTGCCTGCGGTGTAGACATGACATATGCCAGATCCGTCTTCCTGTCTGAGGCCACTCCTGAATGCTCCACCTTTTGGCCGTCAGCTTCACCTTCCTCTGGATCTTTGCCCGTACCCGTGCCAAATCTGGGTGTCGAAATGTGCGTCACTGCTGCCTCGTTGTCCACCAGGCCACGCTTCCTTGGATCTCTTGACATAGTGCAGCTGTCCACCCCAACGCTGTCCTGCTTGGGCGAATTATCAGCAGGTGTGTGCAGATCCAAGGGGGGCTCTGTTGAGAGGTGATTCCCCATGTGAATTGGCGTCAGCTGCTGGTTGCCTCCATCTTGGCTGCCCAATTTGGCACCAGGCTGGCGCCTCCTCAGCAAGGCACTGGGGACAAGCGGTGGGGAAAATGCCTTCTCTGCCTTTAAAGGACGGCTGTTTCCTTTCTCAGGCGCTGGGTGGCCACTTCCAGTCTCTGGCTCTGTGCGCTTCGCTCTTTCCCTTGGAGGCAAAAGCCCCTGGGCTGCACCCACTCCTTGAGGCCCTACATCATCAAGGCTATCATTCAGAGGCTGTTGAGATGGTTGAGAGCCCACAGCAGCAAGGGCAGAGCGCCTGGATGGTGAGCCCTTGCAACCCCCTTTCCTTCCATTGCTGGCATCGGGCAGCCCGCGCTCTAAAGAAACCCCAGCACCAGACTGAGCCCGTCTAAACTTATTTGGCCTCTCAAGTGCACATACAGACCCTTTCAACCTGCCCTCCACATGGTCTCTTGCTGCCTGGCTGCCCTTTCCTGAAGATTTGCTCCCCTCTCTACTGCTTGGCCCCCTCTCTGACAACTTCACTAGCCGCTTCCTGCTTGCTACATTGGCCGTCGACTTGCGAGGGCTGCTGGCTGCCTTCTTTGCCTCTGCCAGAGCATTGCACACCTCAACGCCAACTTCTTTGCTCCTGCTTCTCGTGACCCTCACACCGACAACCTCGGCTTCTCCCATGGGGACATCTGTGGGCTCAACATGACGCCGCCTCTTTGCAGGGTACTGCACCACAAATGGCCCTTGATCCCCTGCGTCAACTGCACCTCTGTGCTCAGTAGATGCTGTCCCCTTCTTCTCCAAGTGCCTGTTGCTCCCTGTGCTGCCACCTTTCCTCTTGATGGTGTCGACCAGCAAGTTCTTCGACCCAGCTTCTGTCCCTAAGCTCAGTGTACTGTCTCCATCTGCCCCCTCCTTGGCAGCCAAGGACCAAACCCGGTCATTCCGTCCCCCTTGCGAGCTCAATGGCAACTGTCCAGCACTGGGAGCCACATCCCTGCTTCCTAGAGGATCTGTTGACGTGGATCCCCTGCCAGTGGCTTGTGTGTCCACAGATGCTGAGTTCAGGCCTTCTTGTCCAGAGTAATAGCTAACAGGCCCAACCATATTGAACAGTGCGCTGCTGCCATCATGACTGCCTGGTCCATATTCAGCTGAACGTGCATCGACAGAGGACGCCTCAGGGGCCAGTCCATTGCTCGATGCCATTTCCCCATTCAAAAGAACACAGCCTTGAAGGGACATGGGGTCAATATCATACCATGTCAACTTTCGCACAGCATTGGCAATATTGAACTCACTGTATGCATTGTCAAAGTCCCCCCATTCATCGTCGCCATCGGGGTAGTGTATGAGCCACTTGCCATCTTTGTAGTCTTCTACCTTGCCCAGAAAAACCCCTTCTTCCCCCCAGTTCGCCTGGGTGAACAAGAAAAGCAAAACCAGATTATAGAATCTTCCTGAAGAGAGCAAGTGCAGGGAATGGCGTGCTGGCCAGGCCAAAGCTTGCAGCAGGCAGTGACGACTCAAATTTCCACAGCAGTGCACATCTGTGAATCACATTTCTGCCAGGACACATGCATAAAATGCCACAAAGCAGCATGACGCTCACAGTTCCTACCAGAGGCCCTGCATGAAAGCCCACCAGAATTCAATGCAACAGCAAGCACCAGGGGCGCTTAGGCACGACAGAAGCGCCTTCTGACGCACAAATCTCAGCATCGAACAGCAAACAGGGGCCCTTCCTGCACACGGACCTGGCAACAAAGCAACAAAGGCAACCCTCATCAGCAGGCGCACAGCACCCAATCGCCAGGCTTGCTTGAAAGTGGGTGGACAGATTCCCCAAACTCCCTCCCAAACCGCTCACCTTAACAGCCCTGCCGAGCAGGGGGGGATCGGGCGCCCGCCCTCGGCCCTTGTTGTCCCCGTGCTGGCCGGCCAAACTGCCAAAGTAACACGCCATCTCCTGGGAATCCGTCGCCACGCCGCGGCACCTCAGCTTCAGCCGCTTGCCGTCCTCCGTGAGGAAGACGTCCTTCAAGAAGCACCCAGTCTCCACGGGCTTCTTGACGCTGGCCAAGTCCACGCGGTACTGCATGTCCTTGCGGTAGTAGCCCGTGACCAGCCCGGGGCACCAAGCGTCCAGGTCCTCGTAAAACATCTGCGGGCGGCAGGCAGCCCCGGCACAAGATCTGCCTTCAGCTCGAGGGGCAAAATCGCAACACAAAAGCAGACCGAGGCGCCGCAAATCCCACGCCGGCTCAACCCAGGAAAGCAGAAGTATCCGCCGATCGTGAGACTCGCCCGGGCCGCCCCAAATCGGCGCCAAGCTAAACAGCCCCGCGCCCATCTTCCGCCACCTTCGCGTCCGGTCTCTCCAGCGGCTGGGGCCGCCGCACCAGAGCCAACCCGCGAACCTGCCCACGCCACAGCCGACTACGACAGCACTCGCATCCCAGCCAAACCCACAAATCCGATCCTCCCCCGCAGCCCTCACCTCGATTCTGTAACCCACGAGCTGCTCAGGCGAGAGCCCGGCGGGCATCGCCTCCATCCTCGGGCGCCTCGGGTCGGACACCGGTGCGCGCAGCTGGTGCGCAGCCGACCGCCGCAGCGCCGCGGGGTCTCCTCGGCAGCCCTCGGATGCCCGCGATGCCACGGAAATCTTTGTATCGGAGCGTCAGCAGCCGACGGAGCGCGCGGCAGGGCCGCCTGGCGCACGGGGGGCGCGAGCCGCGGCGGGCCGCACAGCCATGGCGGATCTGGTGGGGGCGTTGCGCAAACGGTGTGTGTGTGGGGGGGTGCCGGCTTATGTACTGGCCTGATGGGACGGCTGTGGGGGGATTTTGATGTGGTCATGCGCCCATCCCAAGCGCATCCGTTTCCGGTTTCGGGTTGAGTGCGTTCAGATTGGGTTGGGTGCGTTCCCAGGGGATAGGCGTGCTGGGGTGGCCCACACGGAATGAGGTCCGAGGCGCCGCAGCCAAGTCGCGCGTCCGTGCGCCTCGCGCCAAGGGGAGTTGGGCTCCCAATGTTCGAACGCGATTGGTGATGGGGGCCTCGAAAGTTGGGGGAGTCTCGCTGCGGCGTTCGCAGAGCGCTGTCTCTTGATTGCCTGTCTGCCAACCTTCCCAGAAAGTGCGCGTGTGTGTGTACCATTCTGTCGACACCCACGACAGCCGTGCCCATTTTGCGCATGATTGCTGGTGAGCAGGTGCGGAGAAGCACGGTGGGCAAGGCCGAACCGACCATCAACTCTCTGCTCCTCACGTTTGCCTTGTGATAGCTGCTGCTGACGCGATAACAATCCCCGGTAGTGCAGAGATGGGGACTGCACATCGCACTTCCGACCACCCAATCTTTGGCCTGAACAAACCTAAACGTGCCATTGCATCAATATTGGCACTTACTATGGTCGATGACACCTGACTTTCCTGTGCTGTTGGCCTGCCACTTTGCTGGCAGGACGCCGCACAAGGGGAGCGAAACGGCCTCGTCGCAGAAAGAGGCCTGAATGACCTGACACACTGTTTTTAACCACGCAGACACAGAAGGGGCTCCCATGGAGGTCACAAACAAGGAAATCTTTCCAGGAAAGCTCACCCTAGCTGTTATTTGAGTCCCATGGTGAAGCCCTGAGGACCTGGAGCGCCAGATTCTCGGAGCGCCAACCTCTGAAGGCACATGAAATAAAGTTCAATCGCATGAATGGCCAGTCTCTGATTCCAGAATTTGGCAACAAAAGTGACTACCCAGGGACGGCCAGCCCAGCATTACCATGCACAGCAACGCCATGCAGCACCAACTGCTGAATGTTGCAAGCATTCTATGTGTGTTCTAGGAGGAACAGGGTTGGAGAACTGCGCCAAAATCCGCCTGCACTGCCACTGACAACTGCTCAAAGGAGTCTGTTTGTTTTCAGGGTTCCTGGATTGTGCTGCTTGCAGTTGCCACAAATCTTCAGGGAGCCCCCAAAATCTGCCACTGTTCTCAATGGCTGTCGACGTGGAGGAACACTGGTGCCCATGCCAAGCAAGGAAATGGACTGGCGAAGCCGGTTGGTAAAGCAAAGTGGAACAGTGTGACCAGCACTCATGATGCTTCCACCTTTGGCTGTGCAAATGTTGCACTCTCTAAGCTGTTAAGATCACAAGCTGACTGTGAGCAGCTGCACAGTCACAGCCTGCTATTGCAACTGCAATTGACTGTGTCAGCAGGCAACTGTACAACAATGTGCTGCAAGGGCAGGGATAAGAAGGGGGTCTGCATAGCTCCAAAGAAAACCTTTCAGCTCGAATCAACAATGTGTCACTGCTCGTTCGGTGGCTGCACGAACTAAATGTCCTTGAGCCACAGATGTTTTGGGCCTTGAAGCCAGCCGTGAAGGTTGTTAGCTTTCTTCCTGTTTCATCAGAAGTGTTGGAGTCCTTGCAGGCAACATGACGTATTCCCATGCACTTTCAACCCACAACAATATGCATTAATCATTTCTACAGGTTTGGGCGCGACAACGACCTACTTTCATCCCCTTCCCTGGATGATGTCACCTATCCAGGTTTCTCATACCTGTATGTGCTACCTGTTGAATATGGATCAGTCACACTTGTCATTCTCATGGCTGCAAAGCTTTTTGCTGCACTTGCACTCTTTCAAGTCATCTGTGCAGCAACAACAAGAGATTCAAAAGTCTTGCTCAGATGAGGGATGACCATTGGACCACAAGTTTCTTTCTCTAAATTCATGACTACACTTCACAAGTTCTCTCTGACTTGCTTGCCCAATTAGTGCCGCTGTCCAGGCAACAACATTTCCAATTTCTGCAACATATCTACCCACAATGTCCAATCTCCATCCACACAGCCAGTGATGTGCCAGGCTGTGCTGGGCTGGATGTGTGCAGGATGTGAGTACATCAGTATGGGTAAACTTGCAAGTTCGGTCAACCGGAACAAGCTCCTTAATCCAATGGATTCATCAATGGGCACCAGGCACAGTTTAGGATACGAGATGCAGCCATTAAGTCCCCTCGCCCGCCATGCTCAGCACCATGTGCGAAATTGCACACATATGCAGGCATGGCAATGAGAAGCCATGTTACTAGGCCAGCACCAGGCGTGCAGCAGGTCCGCAAAGTGCAAAAGAATGTCTTACAACCGCCACTAGTGCACCTAAACTACAGCTCAGGGTCCGTTGCCCCATCCTACATAAAATTATTCCTTCGGAGTCCTCTCCTGCCCCATGGCCCATACAAAACCGGGTTGCTCCCATGGCCCATACAAAACCGGGTTGCTCCCATGGCAAACCCAGCGTATGCAGCAGCAGTCTGGTGTATGTGTTTGCCCACGGGCTGGCATCCGGGCCACCAACACCTTCAACAGCCTGCCACGGCGCCCCCCGTATCCAGGAGCAAGGGCCCCGCTTTGTCCCACGAGACATTTATGCGAACCAACTTTGCCCTCCATTTCTGCTGACGAGGCCCTTGTCAGGCTTCAGTGAACACGCACCGCCTCGGATCGCCAAGAAGTCGCCAAACGGCCCACCGCACCGCCCCAAACCCGTTCCAAGCGCTCGGGCGCATCGAAGTGGCCCGCAGCAATCCGTGCGACGTCCCCCCCCTCCCCGTGGCCTCAGCGGCAATTAGTCAGTACTTGTTTATGCCGAACAGCCGCACACCGTGCATCGCCGGCGTCTTGGCCACCAGCAGCACCACCACTACCACCAGGTTCAGCAGCAAGGGCTGCTGCCGGAAGTCCGAGCCGTGCGTGGCCAGCAGGAACAGCACCAGGGGCACCACGGCGAAAAACTTGCGGTTGCGCGTGCCCTGCTCCTCGTCGTCCAGCTGCTCCCAGAACGTGTGCGAGTCCCACACGCCTTGATCCTCCGCGATGGGCGAGCCCTTGGTCCAGTGCATCAGGTAGAAGGTGACGGCGCCGTGGAAGAGGTGGACGTACGTCCAGGCCAGCCCCGCGTCCATGAAGGAGGAGAGGGCCAGCCAGGTGAGGGCGATCAGGCCCAGGTACCACAGCCAGGCGCCCTCGGCGTTCAGCCAGTTGGTGTTCTTGTTGACGCGGGCCTCGGAGACCGTCCGAGACACGGCCATGCCTCCCGCGGGGACCGGATGGAAAGCGGGGCGACGAGAGCGTGGCCCAGGAGGAAACGCGCGGCGGCAGTATTTCTGACCTGATTCCGACGGGAATGGATGGTTTCAAAGTCTTTTTTTCGACCTTTTTATGCCAATTTTTGGCCACTTCTGTCCTTCTTTTGCCCTTCCTGTGCCCTTCTTTTTTCCCTTCCCAGCCCTTTTTTTGCCCATATTTGCCCTTTTTTGCCATTCTTTGCCTTGTTTGCCATATTAGTGATGCAGCGACTGGTCGACCGCTTGGCGGGGTTGTGGGGGGACCTGGCTCTTTGGGGCAGTTTGCAGCGGCGCTGGGGTTTGGCGCTCGGAAGACTTACTTTACGCCTTGAGCGAAGGTTGTGGAATGGTTGTGGCCCTGAATAACGCCTCATTCGCATCACCGACATGCTTTGCCCTATCTGTTGCTACTAAAATGCAGTCCACTGTGTAAATTTTTCTGCGTGTGACAGCCGAGATGTACCATTTTTTGAAATGCATTGAGTTGACAGTTGACTCGGTTTGGAGCTTTCGTGAGTGACGTGTGACTATGTTTGTGCGCTGGCAATACTGGCCGAGAGGTCAGGATGCCACAATCGACTTGGTATCTGCGGTGCCACTAATGATTTTGTCAGCTTTGCCAGAACGTCGCCTGGCAGTTCACCAGGCTGGTGACAACACAAAGGAGGCGCTTTCTGAAGAGCATATTCCTTGTTGTCGATTCGTCTATCAATGCTGTACAGCTGCTGGATTGCATCGAGGATCGTGCGCACATCTCTCTTGTCTCTCTGACCAACTTTTTGAAGCAGCCACAACAGCTCCCATCGATTAGAGTGTCGCAAAATCAATTCCATTGAAGCATGGTCGATCGGAACTTTCGCCTACAAGGGCATCATGAGTCTGGTGACATTTCTGCTCCAACTAAACAATACTGAGACACAGAGGCAAGGCGAAGTCCGTGCTGATGGCAAAATTACGGGGTGCGACTCCGAGATGTGCATCAATTTTTCTCCGGGTGGAACTTAGTTTTCTTGTCATGGGCACTGACACAACAACAAAGGCAAAAAAGTTGACATCCAAGAATACTAACGGCTTTGGAAGCTTCCTGTGTATCGCCATCCCAAATCCCATTACAAAGCAGAAAATATTGCCCCAAAAAGACCATTTGCTGCCCCATCATCCACTGCCATCCTGCCGCCTTGTGGGACTGTCCTTCAGGCTCATTTCCAGCCGCTCCACCACTTTACCCACAACGTCAAAGTCATGGCTCGGATAGGGACGCTGCACCACTGGCACAACCTCCACCACTGGATTGTCTGGGAGCTGCACATCATCGTCGTTTGAAATTTTATCAAGGTATTGCTGTGCCAAGCCTAATGGAAATCCAACAAGGCCTGCCAGTCCAGCTCCCAGTGCGGCACTACCCAATCGACTCCGAAGCCCTCCTGAGCTTGCTGCAAACACCAAAAGAAGACGCCAGTCTCAGCTACAAGTAGCAGTGGCGATGCAGTGATGTACGAGTGAATCAATGCTTCACTTTGGAATGCACAAGCTTTACAGTATGTCCTTCAGGGACACGACAGACAACCCGAGATACTTAATCACTGCATATTGTGAATCCTGATGTGCTCATGGACGTCGTGACAGCAAAGTCCACCACAAACGCACTTCTGGCAGGAGTGGGGATTTCCCCTGCTGCATTGACCACAACATGGCCTTACCAACAGGGCGCGCTGCCAATGCCGACATGCGTTCGCTGTTTCACAGAACAGAGACACTGCACAGAGCATGCTGCTCTCCAGCGCCAATATAAAACCGCACAATTCGTCTCCTGAACAGCGCGAAACAGCGCAACGAAATCGTGAGTGCTCCACCAGCAGTGGATGAACAAAGTCCTCACCTGCAAACCCCATTGCCGCCCCCCCCGCCCACGCCCCGAACACGGTGTTGTAGGCGTCCCGCCTCCTCCGCGCGTACTCACTCAGCGACTGCACCCCAAAGTACAGCCCCCCCAGGCCCGCGAACCACAGCCCGCCGCGCAGCATCCCGTTGAACAGCCGCGCCAGCCTCCTGGTCTCCATCTCCGCCTTGAAGCGTGCGATCTGCGCCTGGGTCCGCATGCTGCTGGGCGGCGGAATGTCCGGCAACCGCCGCTCAACCAGCCACTGGCGCAGGCCGCCGATCGCCAAACCCGCGAACATGACCGTCGAGGTCTTCCCGCCCCACTCGCCTAGGCCCTCGGGGGCGGGGGGCAGCTGGGCGCCCACAGAACACATTCACCGGCGCACTACAAGTGAACTCACCAGCACTTTTGCAGGTGGTTTGGAAGTGCGTGGGGTGCTGCGGACTATCGGAGGGCACAGTTTTATTTGGGCCACCCACTGAGCCTGTCCCTTGCAAGCAATGCTCTCAGTCTGTTTGCATTCCTACTGTTGGCAACTGTCTCGGGCCGTAAATGGTCCAGAGCGGTGGTCCAAAGCTCCACTTCAACACCCGAAGGTGCAAAAGCACTGGGATGGGAGCCATGGCGGCCCGAGGTCTCTCAGCACCGCAATTCTAAATCCAGCCCGCTGGACCCAACCATCAGCCCACCAGCCGCCTTGGCGCCAAGTGGAAGGCTGCGCTCAAAACGCGCCGGGCGCAATGGGCTGGGGTATAAATGAACGAGTCCAGATCCACCGCAGTGTGGCCGATGCCCACCCTCCAAAATGGTTCGCTGGAAAAGCCATTGCCACATCACATGCGTGGATTGCCTGCCCATCGACGTCGCTAAGAACGATTGGCGACGGGACGGTGGGGGGTGGGTGGGTGGGGGGGGGGGACCGCTCACCTGATCGTTGCAATCCACCGTCGTGAGGGCAAAGGAGAAAAGCTTCACGAGCCGCTCCCAGGGTCCATCGTCGTCATCAACCGCCGCCCCCATGCTGCCACCTGCCGCAGTGCGCTCTCCTCTGCTGCCCGATGACTCGACGGCCAGACCACCGCCTGGGAACAGCTGACAAGCTTACAAAGCTTCCCCGGTGGGATTGTTTGCATTGCAACCTCCACCACGCAGAGCGGGGCCCTAAAGCCCAGCCCCCGGCCCCGTGGGCCCACGCGAAGGGCTCCAACTTGACAATGAAACGATGTGCACAAAGCCAATTGGGCGCTTGCAGGAGTCCTGAACTCTTGTGGGGAGTGGCGTCCCACCGGCCTCAGCACTTCGTAGAATAGCGCGTATTTGGACGCTCATAATTTGTGCGGATGCCGAGCACCAGGGCACGGCATTCGCACAAATATCAGCGCCCAGAATGCGTCCTATGGTGCTAATTGCCTTGGTACCAAGGCAGTCGTCATTGCAACGAATAGAGGATGGGTACCTATATCCCTTCATACTGAGTGAAGTCTTCTGTAGGTTCAACAAATTTTCGTACCCTTCCATCCAGACAGCTGCAATCGTAGCAAGATCTACATCGTGTTATTGAGTTTGTGCTACGTGTTTCACAACGTGCAGAGATGCTAACTTCAGCTAAGGCCCAAACCCTCTCAATGGAGTGTTCCCAGGCAGCTCTTGTCATACCCCTGTCGGCCTCCTGGGACATGTCACACAGTATGTACATCTTGTGCACGATCATCTCCAAAAGGCTCGCTTGTCCCCTTCCCCAGAGCAGCTGAAGAGCGCGGCAGGGGGAAACGAAATCGGGGACGTCCCACCGCTTTGCACGCACAGCACCGGCGATTTATCCACAGATATCCGAGCACGAACAGCGCATGGGCTGTTAACATTCAGGCGCACGCAAACCAAAAGGATATGGACAGAAACGCCGACAGAAACCGGAACGCTTCACAGAGATGCACTCACAAACCCCAAAGACAACTCGAACGACGAGAATTCCATGGGTGCCATGCCGAAATCCGAATATTTTGGGCTAAAACCGCTGACTTTGGAGCCAGACTGGTCGGCCTACACGCCGCGACCTGTGTGCAAAGGGCACACCTTGAAGAACACCGAAAAGGTGCTTGCAGCTTCACATTTTTTTTCTTTGTTCTCTTGCATGCCCCCCAAATCGGGCAGTGCGAACTTGTGACGCTGCACACTCCGCGGCAGCCACCCCAAGTTTGTGCATGTAAATACGCTAACCACCTCAAAAGAGGCAGTACAATCAAATCTGGCAAAAATCTCTATAAGTTCATGTCCAAACATAGTTCTGTCATTGCAACCCATACTCTACTATTCATATCACATCCGTGCACGCTTTGACACGTTCCGCATTGTGCTTCTATCGTCTTTACGCAAACCCTTTGCAACACTCAGGTGGCCATGTTTCTACCTCTTTGCCATCTATCCCGGATATATGCAGCACCGCACGGGAGTCTGTGCCAAAACCCAAAAAGATCGCAGAAAAAATCTTTCACAGCCACGTTGCCGCGGAGAGCCGGTTCTCACCTTCCGCTTCCCAATGCTGCAGCGCATTGCTCAAAAACAATGCAACTGCGTCCATCCATGCCACAAGTCAACCCCCTGATTCAATTGATTCAATTACAATATCTGCCACACTGTGACACAATTGCCATGCTGCTCACGCAAGCATATATAGTCAATATCTTCTTGATTTTGTGTATACCAGATAATTGCCATTTCAGACGTTTCTTCACTCAGCAGGTCGCCTCAACATTCTGCACGGCATGTGGCACAACAGAATGACTTAAAGCGCACCAGACATTAAAGTAGAAAGGGATGGCATCACACATCTATGTAGCTTATCTTTGACCATTTTCGCATCGTTCGGACTTTGAAGCCCATGCCACTTCAGATGACCTTCGTCGTAGCAGTCATTGAGGAAACAACCATGCAACATGCCGACATGTACACTCATGTTCTGATCGGCGAGTTTGGGCATGAAGTCTTGAGTGACAGCTAAATTCAATGCACTGACGTAGTGCATGTTCTCAGGTGCGTGCATATTTTGCTGCTCTAGCGCATAGCTCAAATTGTTATTGACGACACGCATGGTGCTGACGAAGGCAGGCAGGATCGAGGGGTGGCGATCCCTGAACGGGAATTGTACGCTCGCTTCCACGGCAACGGTTTACAGCCGAGGCAAAAGGACAACAAGCGTTCTGTCCTTTATACTCAGTCCGTTCATCAAGATCCTTAATGCAATTCCTAGTGCTTCGTCATCTTTTCATGCATTCAGTCATTAACAACACTCAATCAGTTCTAGCCGTAACAGTGCCTTGCTCTTGATGACCTGATTTTCAGCACTGCGTCCCTTTCCGCCATGGTCTGCCTTGGTCGCATCATTCCGCGTGGCCAGCCTTGTGAAACCACTACTGCTGCTCCGGCTTTTCCCATGAAACTCTCCGTCATGTCGTCTTGCGATCTTGGGCTCGTGCGCGTGTGCCTCTGCATTGTTTCGTGCTCGCCGCTCAAGCCAGAATTTGGGCATTTCCCCTAATAATTGCGCATTCTGGCAGCGCGCAGCCCCTCTAACATTAGCATGTTGCGTGTCACACAGATGTTTCGGGACAGCTTCGTTGACTGACAGCTTTGTGAACTGATGCGGTCTCCTCTTCCTTGTATCTTTGTCAACAGCATGTCCGCCATCATTACGAGCTTTTGGTGATGTGTTCAACTGCTTTGTCCAATGAATTCAGGAGCACATGGTGCAGCAGCTGATGTGGTGATCGTAATCATCTTTTTGAATGTAAGCTACAATTGGCGACTCGAACACAACGTAATTTCCATAGTACGTTGCTGGCTTGACGGCGGCCAAAACGGCTCCGAATGAAACCAAATCTCCTTCACAGCTCCTGATCACATAATTGTTATTCCATTTTCCATCAGAAATTTCTTCGTTAACCGCAGTGTCAGAACCCAAGCAGCTGTGCTTTGCTCGCGGCCACAAGCTTGCCTGTTGCCTAATTAGGAGCCACACTGATCACAGCGACCAGAGGAGGAACCAGGATGAATCAGCCATATGTCACACCATCACTCAAGTGCAACTGAATTGGCAGATTTCCATAGAAGCCCTTACGCTCAGAATCCAGTGTAGGCCATCGGCTAGTAGAACACAACGGGCTCCGCCAACGACGGTGATGCAGAGAGGCAGCAGCGTGGCAAGAGAAATGTACGGTCTTTTAAATCCAATCCACCCATTAAAGCACTTCTGAAGAGTGAGATCATTCATATGATCGACCGCATCGAGCAACGAAATAGAGTATGATATCATGCTCTTCGTTAATGCTTAATACTTGCAAGTACAAACAATCCATGCACACCACAGCGATTGACGAAGTACTGCAAAACTGCGCGGAAACCTCACTGCTGACCTACAATGTTTTCAAAGAACAAGATGCTTTACCTGCAACATTTCTTGCTGCAATTCGCAGTGCCGTTCAATTTTCCAGGTAGGATCCCTCAAGGTTGTGAGAATACTGGAAGCTCGTGCTGTCCCGAGTAGACATGAGTGTGATTGAAAGTGTGCGCCGTGAACCAAAGTGCAAGAGTACATATTGCAGAACTCCATCCAGAAATGATCGATTTGTCGTATTTTCATATCATGTGAAGCAGAATTGAAGTGCACTAAACATGCGGTTCAAAATCTACTGAAAGTCTACTTTGAGCCAGCAACTCTGAACCTGGCCATGTCGGCTCCCGGATTTTGATCGACTAGTTCAGCACCTGCAGTGAAATCCAGGAGCATTCCTGTATTCCATGAGACGGGCACTGGGCAATATGGCATTGACTGCAATGACTCCCCTGAACGTATCTCGCATTCTATCGAGCAACCGGTTTAAGCGTGATACTTGAGCGCCAAACACAATTCACCTTAATTGGGTTGCAGTTGCAGCAATTTTAACATTCTTCCTGATTGCTGAGGGTGGAATCAGGGACTTGTTCATATTCTGGTATGTATATCCAGGATATGAAGCATTTGGCCGACGTTCTTATCGATATGATATTTCCGTATCATGAAACGTACATCGTAACAAATTGACTGGAGATCATGTACTTCTGCACACAGCCGTGCACACAAATGTGTGCAGTGTGATGCATCGCTGCTTAGCGAAATTCGCGAGCTGTTCCCAAGGTGCAGGTTACACGAAATGACCATTTGGCAACTACAAAGCAGCGATCCGAGCACGCTTGTTCATGATTCATGAGCAATTGTCCCTTATATTGCAGATCGAATAGTACATGGGCACTATATCCCGGATATACAAATGCAGGCCATACCATATCCTGGATATCCAGGCTTATATCAATATGGCGAGGATATGGGCGCGGATATAGCAATATCGCACTGGAATATCGCCATTATTCTGATGGGAAACTGCCTCCCATATCCCCAGGATATGGCCATCACTGGATATGCAGCCTTTTTGGTGGGGGGAGGGGTGGAACCGTGAGCACTACCAAAGTATTCAGTTTCGCTGCGACCAAAACAGACAAGGACGAAGCAAACCGTCCTTTGGATTGCGCAGAGGCGCCGTGAGCGTGCTTTTTGCTGCCAGTGCCCGGCATTTTTTCATAGTGTGACACAGGTTGCAGCGTGGTGTATACACCATGACAATACATTATCATGGACGCCATGTCAGAGGCTTGGTTGGAGAGATGCGTATATGCTTATTGCTTATTTGTGCATTGCAACTGCCGCAGGGAATGCAAGCGCCAACAGCCAATTGACTTGAAAATGGCCAACGTTGGCCACGTTAACTACATATGTAGTTAACTACAGGCACAAATATCCGATACCCTTCATGTCCAGACATGAAATCATGAAAGTCCTGAAGTTACGAAGATCATGAGAACATGAAGTCATCAGGCTAATTTTTGGGCTTAGGGACTTAAAATTGTAAATCTGTAAATCTGACAGTTCAAATTCCCTGGTACACTTCATGGCCTTCATATCCGAAAGCGATAGAGTATCTTCACCACAGACAATGAACAACACACAATGCGCTCTCTGTTGCCCGACCGACCAGAGGTGGTCGGATGTGATGGAAAGCAGCGTTCCGTTGCATTTGGACGTGACTAATCTTGAGCTGCGGGGCGCCAACTGTCGCCGCGTTTTCATGCCGCAGGGTCGCGCTGCTGCATACACGAAGTCATGGACGCCTCTTTGCTTGGGCGAAACAGGGAGGCAGTGGCTGCCTCCTCGCCTTGATGCGTAAAATTTCCCGATGAAGACTGATTGAAGCGCCACCCTGGCGCACACGCCCATCGGTGGTGATGGGCCCCATCGCGCGAACATCAACATTTCCGTTCCTGCCCCCCGGAGTCAGAAGAACCCAACCTCCAAGGTTGACGGCATTGGGATTTCCGATATGCTTCCGATTCGAAAACACCCCTGCTTACAAGGTGGATGGCGTCGGGACTTCCTATGCACTTCCAAATCGCCCCCCCGCCCCCCGCTCCTCCGAAGTGAAGAATATGTTACTCCCTCCGTCTTTTTCGCGAGGACCCCACAAGTACCTGGCGTTGCGTGACGCCGCCGGTTTGGGGTGTTTAGGGGAATCCGCGTGACGGGGGAAGGCGTCACTTCTTCCGCTGAAAAGGCCGTCGGTCGCACTGGTAGAAAACAGCCTGTTTGCGATGCCAACTGCGATGCCATTTTGACACAAATTGATGCCATCGCAGTGAGTGCGATGGCATAAAGGGGCCGTGATGGCATCAATTTGTGTCAAAATGGCATCGCAGTTGGCATCGCAAACAGGCTGTTTTCTACTGGTGTCGGTGGGTCAATGGTTTGGGGTTTAGAGTGTCGAAACAAGAAGGGACCTTCACGGAAAAGACAAATCGACCAATTTCACACCCTCCGAGGTTGACGGACTCCGAACTTCCGACACACTTCCGGTATCGGAGCCGCCTTCGATCGGGGCCCCGCCGGGGGATCGCGGTATCGGAGCGCCAACAAAGCGGAAGATATTGTGCATATTAGGCCTTTTGGCCAAAAGCAGGGTGGTGTGCCAGGCGGGAGGGCGGGCACCCGAGGAGCGAGCCGGCCGGCGGGCGACGGCCACGGGAGGCCGCCCCGGCCAGAGCCCCCCCTTCCGCGGCCCCCGTTCGGAGCGCGGGATTGGGCGGACCGGGCAGCGAAGGCGGCCGGCGGCGACTGTAGTGCCCGCGCTGTGGCCCATACATCAGCCCCGGCCGCGCCGCACCCGCCGAGGGCGCGCTCCTATCTGGTGGGTCGACCGCCGCGCCGCCCGGGCTCAGGTCGTGCGATCATCTTGATCGCGACGCGCGGGTGGGCAAGCGGCTGTTTGGGGTGGGGGTTGGGTAATGGGGTGGGCTCGTTGCTTTCTTGGGCGGCGTGGATGCCGGGACTGGCCGGGTGTCTGGCTTTCTGGGCGAATTGGCGGGCCTTCCGGTCGCGATTCGCCCCATCGCGAGCCCCTGGGGGCCCCAGGGAGGATGATCTTGGCTCAACGGCTTTTGATTCCGGGGCCGCCCTGTACGGTCGCCACCGGCCAGCGCACCAGGACCAACCGTCGGCTGCGGTACGACAAATGCGACTCCTTCGAGCGCGTCGAATTGATGGCGACTGGGAGGCTGGAGGGCGATGCGAGCTCTTGCGCGGGAGAATCACACGACGCGGGGCTTCGGTGCAGCCGGGCTGGCGGGCCCGACCGGGTTCAATGCCCTGGCTGCCGGGAGGTCGGCTCTGCCGGCCTCCCACACATGTGGAACTGATTTTTGGGGTTGGTTGTGGCCGACGTCCGCGCTTCGTCGTGCTGGCTGTCGCCGCTCGGCGGAGGTGCAGGCGGCCGGTCGGCGCGGTGGCGCCGCGTGTGGCGTGGAGCCTGTGTTTGCGGTGCCATGCTCCTGCATCATTGTGCACAGTATGTGAAAGGCGTGCGACAGCTTGTGAAAGGGAAGACGCTCGCTCCAAGGCGGGGATGTCGTTGTGCGAAACGTTCTCATGTCCGTTCGAAAGAGGATCTAGTGGTGTCGCTGCTGTTCGGTTGGAGTCATGCGGGCCTTCCTCCCCTTTTCAAGTGCCCATGGAGGCTGACTGTGGCGATTCGTGCACCTGCAGGCTCAGCCAGGTCGATGACGGACCCCCTGGCCCTGCCGGTGCCCGCCCCATCCGGAAGTGGGCTGGAAGCGGCACAGGCCGTAAGGGCCGGCCAAACCCTTGGGGACGGCCGAAAGGTGTCCCCATCCGACATTCAACTTGTGCAGAACTTGATAGAGAGGTGCCTGCAGGCATACATGCCAAAGCTCGAGGTTGTCAAGACGCTTCAGGAACAGTACAACATAGAGCCACGTTTCACCACACTTGTGTGGCAGCAGCTGGAGAGGGAAAACCCAGAGTTTTTCTGGGCTTACTACCTCAGGCTGAAGCTGAAGGACCAAATCGTCCTGTTCAACCACCTCCTGGTGCAGCAGCATCAGATGGTTCAAAAACTGCAGCAGAGGTTCATCCCCCCGATGGTGCCAAGGCCAGCTGCAGAGTTTTCTGGTGTGTCCCCTTTTGGCACGGTCCAGATGCCTACGAACCAGCACTTGCAAGCAGGGGCACAGACGCAGCGTCAACCAGGGGCTGTGGTACAGGCCAACGGTTTGTGCTCGCACAGCAGCCTGCCTGGAAGGCTGGCTCCAAGCCCTGACGGTGTTGTTGCCTGCAGCGAGCCAGCACAGCAGGGCCCGCTCGCAAACCCGTTGATGGGCAGCGGGCTTGTGCCTGTTTCTTCGCCTACCCCACCTGCACCTAGTGCTCTACCAGGGATGGACCTCCAGGGGATGTATGGGATGGGCCCACTTGCGCTGTCTTCACCGCTGGACCTGGAGTTCAACTCCAATTTGTTGCCGACCTGCTCAAGTCCTGACTTGGCGCTGCCTGGGACAACGGCTGACTTCATGCTGTCCGAAAGGGGGATGCCAGGTATTGGCACAGGGTCAGCCAACGACCTGCAGGGCATGGCGCAAGCATTCAGCTATCCTGACTTGGCTTCATTAGATATCCAGGTACCTCCCTACATGAACACCGAGGGGGACGGCCTGACGGGGGCGATCATGTCCGACTTGCCCCGAATTAGTAGTCTATCGGATATGACGCCGCTAGATCTGGAGGCGCTGGACCGATCGTGAAATACCTCCCTGGCCAAGCAAGAATTTTCCAAGAAAACCCTGGAGATGCAACCCATCACCGGGCAGTGCTGGTGGCGATGCTGATGGTGCGACCTGAGTGGTACCTGCATTATGAGTGGCGGCATGGCCTGATGGCTACATTCTCCTGTGGCTGGGCAGTTAGAGATTGATGCAGCACCCATTGGCTGGGGAAAGTGTACATATATTTCCTGGGACCTTGTTGTTTGTAGGATCTGGCTTGGAGCATGGCTGCCCAATTGCGGCAAAGATGCACACCAGGGAAGAGGCTGCTGGCTCAGTTTGCTGCCAGTTTCTTGCTGTGATGCCAGAAACAGATGTTATGGAGATGGCTCGAGTCAAGGACACCGAAAAATTGGTGGTTTGTTCTGTGGGATCAATGCTCAACCTGGTGATCCCGTATGTACCCTTCGCTTGTACAATTTCTTCAAGTATTGCGCAGTGCTTTTGGCAGCTGGAGTGCTGTACCTGTGCATAGGGAGGGAGCTTGATGCATGCAGTTCGGCTTCGGCATAAGCGCTGCACATTGGCGGCGATGCAGAATTGAGGCAAAGCATCTGTAGGTTCTTTGTTTCCAATTTTTTGGCAGGGGTGGGGATCCAGGCAGGAACTCTGCTGGAGTTGCTTGCCCATATATGGAGGTAAGCTTCGCTGAGGGGTGCCTAATCCCTGTTGAATTCATTGGTTACCATGGCATGCCCTGCACAAGGGTGGTGCCCAACCCTGCAATTTTATGATGTTGGAATCTCTTGTCTGAGATCATGGAAGATTCAGCGACAGCGGCGCTGGAACGGTCCTCGTTCGGGCTGGATGAGACAAGCCGTGAGCTTTTTGTGTCAGTGGCCCCTAGATGTGCATCGAAAAGGTGGCCCAACACCCAAATTGTGCCCTACCCAGGCAAGACGAGGAACAGAGCGAGCAGAATGCAGTGCCCCTGCTGCGTGCAGAATTCGTGAAGCAGACATAGGTCGGCGCGATAGAGTTCCCAAGATGGACACTACACAATGCGATGTATTGCGACTTTGGTAGCTTCCATACACCTCTGTACCTGCACCTGGGAACTGCCTTTGTACAAGAATGTTCAGCCGATTAACTTTATCTTTGTCATGCCTCATGGCGTCCACCGCTTCACTGGGTAGGTCACCTATGACCAACTCAGCTGTGTCCCCAAGCCCCTGGCCGTGCCTGCCTCCGACATAGTCTCACCCCGAACTTGGCGTATCATTACTATCAAAAAGACGGGTGGAGACCAACAGGCTCCTTGTGAAATTCCGGGTGGCTTCACAACGGTTCGACTACCTGCCAGACAGGGTTGTTTGGCGGTGGCTAGCTGCGCTCCATACTTGCACGATGCGCGTTTCCAGCGAGATGTGATAAAAGGAAAATTCTGCCTCTGTTTCAAAAGTCTTGCAGCTTATCCAAATCGCGCAAATGGAGGTCAGAACGTGCGAGTCAAAATATGTGACCAACACAGCTCCGATGCGCATCGGATGATTATCGATGATTATCGGATGATTGTCGATGGCGTTGGTGGCGTGGGAGATGGCACTGTCGTTCTCCAGATATGTGAAAGAGGAGCACAGACGCCACTTTTCCTCGCGTTGGGACGTGGAGCGGGGCATTGCGAGCTCACCTTGCCCTTTAAAGGAGGTGGGTCGAGCTGGACTATCGCTAGGGGAAAGGTATGGCTTGGTCGTTTGGTATGCACTGGAGATTCGGCTACCTTCACAGCAGGATCAACAGAAGAAAATATGCGGGCTTGCTACAGAATTTCGGGTGTCAACGAGAATCGTGCGTATGTTGTGGCCAAAGGCCAGGAGACACGTAGATTAGTGCAAGAGCATTGACTCAGCCAGTGCACTAAGGTTGGGAAAGCCGTGCATGCCACCGCCGGGGTGCATGGGGGTGGGCAGGGAGTAGTGGGGGTTGGGGTTGTGGGGTGGGGGAGGGTTTGCACGGTACAATCTGGTGCCATTTGATGACCCTACTTTAGAAGGCAAAGGCACTGCAACATGGCAAAATACCAAGCCACGGCGTGTTGGGTTTAACGCGCGCTCGTGCCCAGCGTGTGAGGGGTGATGTGACGCAATATGTGCATCGTGGCGATCTGATGCAATGCGAAGCCAAGGCGACAGTGACGATGGACGTTGGCTGAATGCGCCTCGCCATTGAGCGTGTCGCTGCCGTGCTGGCGATGGCAAAGCAGCCGAGCGCACCACCACCATAAATGCGGCAGCCGCAGAAACACGTCACATTCGGCAACGGATGTGCCATTGCGTGCACACTGCCCTGTCTGGCATTGCGCATGCAATGCAAGACAGGGCAGTATGTATGAACAGATACAAGACACTGTTGTGGGGCAAGTAGGGAAGGTCATCAACAGCTCCCCAATTCAAATGGGGGTGAGACGCTTACTCATTTTGGGAAATTGTGATTTGAGCATGGCGGCAGACACCGAGGCGCTCCGCGATCCGTGGGAACTGAGAAAATTTGTGATGCTGACGAAGGCAGGCAGGGTCGTAGTTGTGTCCCTTGTACCCAGTCCGATCGTCAATGTCCTTAATTCCTAATACCCCATCACTTCTTTCTGCATCCAGCTGTTAATGACACTCAATCAGTTCTAGTTACAAAAAAGCTTTGCAAAACGACGCGAACATTGTGGAAGATGTTCAGCGCGGGCCGTTGCCTGTTCCCAGCAGCACTTTGTTGTGACTCTCGGAGGTTGCTAGTCTCGGCAGCGACTTTGGGACCTAGCACGACATTGCTCCCGCGACATGTAGTGTGCTGATGCGGTGGCACGATGATATGCGACGGGCAAGCTGCAGTGGTCACCAGTTGGTCAGTATTGATATATTAATACGCCTTGAAGGAACTTTTACCTCGTCCACCACCAAGCGCGCCGGCACAAAACAATACCATTACAGTGCACATATCCACAGCCCTGTGTTGTTTGAAAGCCCCCTGCAACCCTCGTTCGATGCCTATTCACAGCACATCCTCAAAATCGGCCAACGTAACGCCCACCATCTGTCAGCTGTCGCAACCTAACCGCCACCTCACACAACTGCAAATCCCGCGCGTGGCGGCGGGATGCAACCACCGACCCCCCCTGCACCCGGCAACTGCCCTTCCCAACCGCGGTCCCAGTCGCAGTTTACTACTCCACGCACCTAATGTCACATGTTGCTCGTTATTTTGCCCCGCCCCAAAACGTATCCACCGCCTGGGCCCCTGGAGGAAGACACACAAAGGGCAATTCGAGCAACGAACAAATTCGTCCCGAGCGGGAGTGCAATTCGGCGTCAGAGGAACAGGTAGGACGCCACGTCGCTCAGGGAGATGATGCCCTCCAGCTGGCGGGTCATCGGGTTGGCGACCATGAGCCTGCGGACGCCCGGCACGGCCAGCCGCTCCACGACGGTGCGCAGGCTGTCCTGGCGCGAGACAATGTGGGCGCGCGTGGACGTGGCGACAGGTTGGCCCTGCCCGGCGCGAACCTGGCCCTCCACGGACGAAGGAGCGCCGCCTGAGATACGCAACAAAGATGCCATCAAAAAGTGCACCAAGAAAGCGTGGCAATGATGGAGTTTATCGGCAAATTCGCCACCTCTGTGGCAACGATGGGGTATATTGGTCCATTCGCCAGTTGCCGTGGTGACAAACCACATGGCGCGAGCAGCGCGTGCACCAGAAATTGTGCCCATTACAACACACGGAGCAGCGACGGACAGTCATATCAAACGACCCCACGTTGAAATTTGCCGTCTTGGAGGCAAGCTGCTAGTCGCCTTGCTGCAAATGCACCGAGCGCTGGATTTCGCTGCTCAGATTCGTCTCTGCGAACAGCCATCAGCACACAAGTTGACAGCTCGACAACTGACAAAAGCCGGCACGTGTGGGCTTGAGTTCACCTTGCAGGCTGGCGGTCAATCCGCTGATGGCACCAGCCTGGGGCCTTGATGGGACGTGCGAGCTAGGCCTTGCCAGGTTCAGAGCCTGCTGCACTGTCATCTCCTCGTATTGAAGCCTGCTGTACGCATTGCCCTTGGCCAGATTCGTGATGTCCGATCGAGCGTAGATGTCCAGCAGCACGCCGCTGTCGTCCACCACCGGCAGCACACTGACTCCAGACTCCAGCATCAGGGTCAGGGCTGAGGTGAGGGGGGTGGAGGGGTGGACGACGTGCAGGGGTTTTGTGGTGCGGCCATTTCGGGCGCTCTTGCAAAGACAGTGGCACAGCCACACTTAATTCACACTTGCAAGATCACAGATGTGTTCTCAAATTGAATCCACGCTTACTGAATGCACAATTATGATCAATGATGAAACACACTCCTGACTTGCTACTGCTAGGAGCCTGTGTTGTCCTGAGAGATGATCGTTGAATTCAAACTTTGCCAAATGGTGCAGGACTTTGCTGACACAGCTTGTGGCAGATGGTGCAGCAGCATTTTGTTGCTGGATTGGCAAGGCATGCACTTCGCCTAATAAACACTCTTGATGAGGGCATCCAGGCAATGCAGGCTGCAGATTTTGTTGAAACTAAAAGCAATTTACTCTGCACTTCTGCAGCAACAAAATTGCTGCTGATAACAACACATCGCTGCTGATGCCACTCGTGGGATGCTGCAGGAACCACGACATCTTTATGTCAAGGCGATGTTCTAAAATTGAATGGTGAGTCCAAGTTGGTTTTATGCCGAAAATTATGCCCATGTTTATGCTGTCCAGCATTGCGAAATTGTACAGGAAGTGGGGTTGAGATTAACAGTCCCTACCCCCTGCATGTTTGTCAACACCAACAAGTGCTGTCGCACTTACTACACTCAGGCTGACAGGGACGCTCACAGCAATGGGGTCCCTATGGCAATGCCAATGCCAGCATGGTCAAGAAAGGCAGCCCTCAGTGTGACTCATTCGGTCCATTCTGTCATCCAAAACTGATATTGTGGCAATGGTGCAAAACTATCGGGGCCAGCTGGGCATGATCAGAATTCATGCCTGTAGCTATTCCGCACTTAGCATTGGGCCTGTCACTAAGGAAAGGCGCTATGTCGATTTTGTTGCGCTTAGTGTCTTGACGTTAAGCTCAGACCCCCCCCACCCCCACCCCACTACTGTGCTCAATCTGTGGACCAACAATGTGCTCTCCTGTTTTGTGCCTTGTGTTGTTCCGGGGCTCCCTCCTTTAGCGCCTGCAATACTGGCTGAAAAGGAGGGATTTTGCCTCGTTAATTTGTAATGCCATCTTACCCCGCCCACCTCCTTAGCGTCAATCATTATGTCGAAGTCAGGATGACTGTGCAACATTACCTAACAGTGGAGCACAATTTCTGGCCCTTTTTTATTTAAAAACCGCTCAGAGTTGTACAAATTTGGGTGGGCTTAAAAAATAGGATTTTAATGCCATTATAGGCAAGGCAGGAAGCCTTGATGGCTGTAAATTGACACATTCTAAGGACTTCCCTGAAGACCGTATATTTCAGGGAGGTTGAGGGGCAAGTCAAGAGTGTTTTGCTGCTGGTCAGCGGCTTTTTGAAGCATCGTTCCACCTTATGTTGATTTTGTTGCAATTACATAATCTCTCAGCATCACAGGTCTTGGACTCCCGCATAAATTTGATGCTAAGCATAACAAAATCGACACAGTGTCTTCCCTAACAGTCACACATTTCTGCTCTGTTTGTACTTGTTCCATCGACCCTGGGCCATTCTACATCAAGACATGGATCCTCGTTCCAGATCATGCTCGAATGCCTGCTGTGTTAACACAATCTGGGGCTCTGTGCTGCATCACTATGTGTTGGAAACAATTGACAACAGTGTGTGCCATACCTGGTCTGTGTTTTCGTTTCCATCGACTGTTGGTGACCATGTCCCCAATGGCAGGGTGCCTAGCGGCTCAGCAAGTAGGGGCAGGGATGCGAGCGATGCTCGAAAGTGCCGCATGATGCACCCCAGTATACCTGCGATTGTGGCAATGTGCAGGACGTTGGGTATCTACGCAGGCGAAACAATTTGCAAATCCAATCTGTCACCACATCAAATCCAGCATCCACTCTCATTCAAAAAACACTTCACACACCAGCAGCAAGGACGCAATAATCTACCTAGTGGGCGTGGGGTACTTGTTATCACATAAAAAGTTTGCGCTACACTAAAATCCCTTAAATTTACACAATCTGCACATACATTGATACATTATTCTGAAGTGCATTATATCGTTTGGTATGTAATGTACAATACCACACAATGTTACAGCATACACTGTGGAACACCATAAAGCCTTGTCACGTGGCCCGCAATAGGCATATCAATCTATTAGACAGAACAGCATGGTGTGTAGGCATTTCTGGCCTGAAGTTTTCATCAGCGATGTCAAATTCGAAACTGGACAAGGCTACAGTGCCTTACATGTGTGTGCTGCTTGTAAAAAATATGGCCCACAAGCTGTAAGGAAGTGGTCCCAAAATCAGCAATACATGGAACAGCAGCAACCATTGGCCAGTGAACCAGCTAGCATAAGACACCACTGCCACAAGAGATGGAAATTCAGGGGCGCTAGTTCTTTTCTTGAAACTACGGCGACTGCCGTGCATTAATCACAAAAGCACATCCAGTTTCAAACAACTGTCAGACAAAGCACAAAGCAAATTCAATAACTGTCTCCGCCGACATGACATTCACAAAATTAAGTAGGTACTCAATTGGAAGAACCACAACAAGCACTCAAGACAGAATTGGCCAACCATTGTTGAAGCAGCACCACTTCTTTTCATGCAATCAGTGTCAAGGGACGTCATTCAGAAGTAATATTCAAAGTGATGATGTTCCCGTACACAATGCATGCCAATAATGTACACAAACACCTCCCCTCAAATAGGTGCATTATCTCCAAGATATAAGGATCAAGACAATAGCTTAAAGCTCCCATCGTGTTCGCTGAATGTTGTAGCACTGATCATCTGACCAATATACAACTTGCACAGTCACTCAAATCCCTCAAGTGACCAAACTACAGAAAGACAGTGCATGGCCAAACATCGATGTGCAAGTGCCGATGATGTGTGATGTTGGAGCAATAACAACCAACAAATAATCAACTGCAGCACAGTGCAATCTATGGTGTGCTGCACCAGCAGTGTTCGACTACTTCCGTCCCAAGCGGCCTGTGCAGCTCTGCAGGCAGTATTTCTTCACATTGTGACACATCATGACAGGCATTTCCATCTCCATACTACGGCATGGGCACAACTGGCATGCAGGCATCCACAGGCCATATTCAAAAGGACTCTGCTACACCGTACTGTGCCACACCATACTGGGTTGTGGCATATTCCCTGGCCCCATGCTGTGCTGCACAGTACCATGCTGATTGCATTGTTCACAATGGAACAGCACAACATCGTTGCCAGTTTTGGTAGCGGCCAGTCACAGCAGCACTACTGAGAGCATCGTATTGCCACAACTCCCCAAACCACAGCCATCAGCCCCATAATGACTAATAGCCTACCTGTCCTGATTCTGTATCAACCGTCACAATCGGTGCCATGGAGCATTTCTTGCTAAACAGAGTTTGGACAACTTCCTGCAGCTTCATGTCAGGTTCAACATACACAAGGCTCTTTACACCAGGGCACTTGTGTGCCATCTCTTCCCTCATGTCCCTGATAGAGTGCCGATCCATCTCGGCCTGCACACCAGCACACCAAGCAGCTTGTCATAGTTGCGATAGGGCCTAATGTTCCATCCAATTCTCTCACTGGCAACAAAAGTGCTCTCAAAATTCAATAAACGCCCCAAGTTATACCCTCGTCTGGACCTGCTGCATTGCATCACTTGCAAGCCCGCAGTGGCTCAATCAGTTTCTGGCTATGAGAAGCAGATATGTCAAGAGCGAACCCTCAAGTACCTAGGGTTTTCCCAAACTGGACAAAGGTATCTGCAAGATAGACGATAACTGAAACTGGAAAACATCAACTTTCTGCATTGAAGAAGTAGGAACTGCCATGACACAAGGGTATGGCCAACATGATCATGGGCCAAATCATCGTTATCGCAGCCAAGGATGCACGATGAGTTTTTCTAGGGATTCTACAGACAGAACAGTACTTAGCAACCGAAAATTGACCGGCAAGGACTGCAAATCACCCCAGTGTTTGACTGAAGCAGCCATGTTGGTCCAAAAGGCATAAAAGAACTGAAGTGCAAGGTTGTCAAGAACATGACATAGACACAACAATTGATCCACCCACAAACTTTCTTTTTCCACTCTGCTTGTTGGTTCAGGTGGACAGCAATGACTCTGAATGGGGTTTGGAGGCAGCTGACATGCCTTGCGATCTATAGGGCTTCGATGAAATGAGAATACACACCAAGGCTGATTCCCCATATTCACGTCAACTGCATCTCCTCTTTGCTTCCGATTATTGAACAGAGATCGATATGGTCTGTGATGAGTTGTGTTGTTGCAGCCCAACAGCTCTGAACTTTCAATCCTTTCTGGAGCCTTACAGCACTTTGCCATTTCCTGCAAGATGGCAAACAGCCTGCACCATTTCTTCCAGAACAGATGTGGCATTTGCCATTTCCTGCAAGATGGCAAACAGCCTGCACTGTTGCTTCCAGAAAAGATGTGACATTTGACATCCAAGATGCGATGCACTACCCCTGTAATCAAAAGAAAGAAAAACAAGCCCCCGCCCACCGCAGATAGGGCGCTCCCGCCACTGGACACCGACTCCCTGAGCTGCCTGAGGGCATGGATGAAGTCGCTGGCACTGATGACGCCCACGATGTTGCCCTCGTTGCTGTCCCACAGGGAGGCTGAAGAGATGCCCTGCTCAGCCAGGGCATGGAAGGCCTGGCGCACAGACAAATCCATGTCCAGGGCAACCACCTTGCTGCTCTCTGGGATCAATTCAAAAGCTGTGTGCGAGTGCAGGAACTCGTGGACCACACTTCGAGTGTATTCCTGCAAGTCGACAGAGGTCACATGCGTTAATCTTTGATTAATTTTACAAAAACAAAGTGTGCTGCCAGTCCCAAAGTCGTTGTACTCGATATCTACACATGTTTGTGCTTGGAAATCTGTATGGTTTTGTACAGTCTGCACACACTTCTGCCAGCGCACAATGGTCTCGTCAGCTGTCAGACCGCAACAAATCGTTGCCTTATGCTGCCTATTGTGCAATGTAAAGCACAGCCCAAATCCAGCAATGCCCACCGTTGAAGCAATTTCCATTCCAGATGTCTGCTACTCGAGCAACCGCACTGTCAACCCGATGTGAGACTGTTTTCGAATTTACTTTGGTGAAAGGTCACACAGACAGTGCACAACACTGGCAAAGTACCCATTGGCAGGAATTGGCAAACTCTCCAACAGGTGAGTCACAGCTTGCCACCAGCAGACACACCCCAACACACCCATGGAGCTTGTCTCCCTCGATGCATGTGACTATGCAGAACCCAATCCCTACATTGACACCAACATCAGCGCTGTGCTCATGTTCACTAATGCAAAAGGAAGACTCATACAGCCCATGCGTACCGGTTCCTTCCTTTCGCTGATGGCCACATTTGGCACTGAATTTTCATCAGCCATGGGCTCATCAGAGGGCTGCATTGGCGGCGGTGGTGGCATTGGCTGTTGTGCTGGAACCAGTACCCTGCACACAATAATGGCTTTCAGAAAGAGCAAGAACTAATGCCCTGCACCAAAAGAAAACTAAAAGCCCTCAAATCTACAGGACTCTGCCTCTTGGCTCCACACCATACAGCAAATAGATCTTTTTGCGAAGCTCAAGTCAGTCAATCTTGGTTGTCGCCTTTGTCAAGAGACGTGACAAAGCACTGCCCTTGTGCCCATCAGGCAACGCTGGGCGCAGCCCACTGCACTATTTTTGGGATGAGCGTTACAAACTGTTGCCCTGGTGAGATACTTGTGGCTGCAGGGGCCACCTGCTTCAATGTGCATATCTGCATTCTGCAGCAACTACATAATAAACTGCACCCTGTTGACCACCTAGGTTGCTGGCACAAGTGCTCATTCAGAATTTCAAACAGATGATAATTGTGGAGCAATTTCCATTTCCCCAAGGTGGAAAGGCATGTTCGCTCACCCACGATATATACCATTCAGCAGATTCAGACTACCAACCAAGAGCCAAACCTCGCTTGTCTGGCAGTCACAAAACAAGGGCTTGTGTGACGGTGCAAAGATTTCAAGGTCTCTGACCATGCACTTGCCTTCTGGAGTCACTAATGTTCTGTGCTGCGGTTTTGTTCAGGTACTTTGCATTCTCAATATTTGGATCCTACACTGACACAAACCAAGCCCTTACACCTCTGTTCTCTCATCGCAGCCCATCAAGTGGTGACATGAGCACGATCCTTTCCAAGACTCCAACCATTGTTAGCACCATAACTCATGCACCAATGAGTTGATCCAAGCTAAATGAATGTGCCCCATCAGACAACCATGGCTGGTTGTATAATCTGTTGTTTTTTTTGCCAAATCCCATCTTGAGGGATAACCATGTTAGTATCCGTTAGTATCCAATGCATTAACCCCTCTTACATCTATATTGTCCCAGTGCATGCACCAAACCAAGGTCGACTGTACACTCAGCCTCAACCAACCAGAAGATGCCTGGGAGCAACAAAGCCACATAAAGGAGCCAAAAAGCAGGAGAACCATAAGCGAGAAGACATGAACCCCACAGCAAAATGCGAATTTATACATGAATATATATACAATATATGCGAATCTATATGTGCATGCTGTGCAATCGGGCTGCAAACACTCACGGTGGAGCTTGATGGAGTTGCTCTGGCCTCTTCACAAACACCCAGTTGTTGACGTTTCCAATGGGATCTGCCATGAAGGGAGCAGTTTCATCGTGTCGCCACTCTCCATCGACAATAAATTTGTACTGGTGATACCTGGAATGGCAGGCACATGGTTGAGAAAACAGCTGCAAAAGCACGTTCACCAGAAGGTTGTTCAGGTCCACAGGCAATGACGGGGGGCCGGTTGTCAAACAAATTATTATGCACCTGCACTTCCACATGAGCACCATGAAGTTGCGCGGGAACACATGCTGTTCCTTGGAGCATGCAGCGGGAGCATTGGCAAAACATTTCTGTGGACAGTGTCTGATATCGCACAACACACAGGTGAAATTTTTTTCGCCTGGTGGCAAGTGTAGCAAATCAGAAATTACACAATGTGCAAGTTGTGACTGAATTCTGTCCTCAATCAAGCAAGTGTCAGCTAAATCGTGAAGTGGTGGAATTGAAACAACCTGCAGTTAAACAACATCGGAATATCATCCTTTCTTGGAAAGCAGTATGCTGCCAGGTCTGTCCCCTTGAAACGGATACACACGTGTCTCGATTTCGAACTGTGATGCTGTCCCCATCATCAGTCCACCAGAGCGGGAATTCTACACTCCCAACGATGATTCACTTTTTCGACTTCAAGTGCGCCCCAGTCCCAACACAAAAAGATATGGATCTTTCACCAGCTCACAAGAAACACTGGGCGATGACGAGCACACAAGGGATTATGACATGAAAATGAATGCACAATCTCAAAGGAGCATGCCATGTGGGGGGGAGAAGGGGGGATCTGGAGGATCAACCTAAGTAAGGATTATAAACTTGGCACATGCTCATGGAATGAGAACAACTCCCTCGTTTTCCACAGCCAGGGCTCCATGGGCTGCACATTTTTTCACGCTCGATGCAGGATGCTTGTGCCATCCACGGATTTGTTGGTAAAGTATTCTGTTGCATTGTGCAAATGCATGTACTCATGACAAACATCCCAAAGATGAAAACTCGGCAGCCGTTGCACCCCAGGAATGCGATTTCAACACCCAGATTGTTCAACTATGCGAAGGAAACATGCTCAGAGCTCAGGTTCTACACAAGGTCAATTCCCTGTGCATTCACAATTTTTTGTCTGAATCCCTAACATTGATGCGCATCTGCAACCTTGAAAATAGATCCAATGGAAAATGGTACAGTTGGGCTGCTTTGATCAAAGCTGCAGGAAGCTGCATTCAGCTAGAGACTTCTGCATCATTCAAAACGTTATTGATGCAGTGGGGCAGTGTGACCTCCACACACTCCACAAGTGTGAGGTTTGAGCGCCACAGGATGGCCCTCCAATCGCAGGGAGAATGGGCAATCCTTGCGCATTTTTGAGCAAAGAAGATAAACAGGAGGGAAATCTATGGTCAAGGCCCCAGGCTTGCAAACGATTCTGAAATACAACATGTCAGCAGTAGATGCTACCCTTCAGCCCCATCTTCACACCAGGAAAGTAGCGCCAGTGCTCACAAATTTCAGCCCAGGGTAGCGGCCTTACCCTGGGGGAAGATGAACAACAACAGCGAACACGCCTGGGGAGGCGTCAGCTGGCGCCATTGGAACGGTCTCCACCCATCGGGTGAACGATCCGATCAGATAAACCTGCCAACAGCACAGCCCGCCTCTCACGAGCCAACCACCCACCGGACAATCCCCCAGGCAACCTTGACGGGAGAAGCCATGGCGCCAACGACGGGCCAACCACGACAACGGCCGGCACGCAGCCAAACGGGCCATGAAATGGGCATCCCCCTTGCGACACTGCGGACGGGACCCACAATCATCCCAAGAGCGCAGCCGGGTGCGTGGGGACGGGCAACCGAACACGGGCGGAGCCGCTCGCCACGCGACCGCGTACGATTTTGACGGCCAGCTGCAGAGCGGAACGGCATTTCCATCGGGCGTGCGGGCGGCCGGCCGCCGGGGCCCTCGCCCGCGCTGAGGGCGCGAAGCGCGGCGGGTGCGGCAGCGGCGCCCTCGCGCCGAGCATCCCACCCAACGCTCTGCGCGACGGCGATGGCCGGCCGCGCCGACGAAGCGCATGCTCCCAAATTCCCAACAGATCGCACCACAGCCAGCCGCCCGCCTTTTTAATCCACCCCGTCGAGCGCAGGCGCGAGCCCCCGCACGGCCTTGCCGCGGTGCGACAATCGCGCGGCAAAAAATCGAGCGATGGAATCCGCGGGGTGCGGGCCCGGGGTGGGCGCCGCGGGGGACGCACCTGCTGGCCGTGGAACCGCCACACGAAGCGCGTGGGGACAAAGAAGGACATGTCCATAGGAGAGCGTGGGGCTGCGCGTGCGGGGGTCACGCGCGGCCACCCTCAACTAGGCTGGTTGCGGGAAGCGGCGAGCAGAAAGGGTCCGAGGCCCGGCCGACGTGGGCGGCGGAGCGGTTTGGAATCGCCGGATTGTTCGCAAAGCCCGCATTTTTTTTCAATTCTTCGTGTTCAATGGTACGACGTTGTTCTAGGTGGCCGCTTCTAATCATATTGAGGAAATTGGCGGGAGTGAAAGGAGAACTTTCCCTTCGTTTCTGGGCCTGGGATAGTGTCCTTCGAAGCCCTTTGAGTTTTTCTGCCATGGAAATGGCCAAACGCAGCTTGATTTTGTTCTTACGATCGCATTCTCGCAAAGATCGCCTTTGCAATAGAAATGCCACACTTCTTTCTGTATAATGCACCGCGATTATATTCCAAGCTGCGATCGCATGGCCACTGTACATCTGGGAGCCCGGTGCTTCCATGACCACATGAGTCCTGCGCTTCAGCATACTGTAACCTCGCAACAGTAAGGGCAGGACTGCGTAAGTACACAGTCAAATATCACAACGCTCCTGGAGTGACTGTGCCACCTTGTCACATCACCCTAATCAGGGGGTTGATGCGCGAAATGCTATTGTACGGGGCGATGGTGTGAAGCCATGCTATTACAGTCCCAATAGTGTAATGAACATACTATTTAGCAGGGTTGAATATACTATGCTCAGCCCTGCCATGACGTAACGTTAAAGTTTGGCCTTTTTGCAGTGTAACCCCAGCCACGACGCGAGGGTCTCTGGACTGCTCGCGGCGTCTAGTGCCCCCGAGTGCATGAGCCGCTGTGGCTGAAAAATAGAATTGGACGACATGCAAACAGGGCGGGAAAAATAAAGGGCGGAGTCCCCATTCCGGCTGTCGCCACGATGTGGAACACAGTGAAGTACAAGTGCTGCGGAGTGAAATCGCGTTTTTGATAGGCGACGGTCGATGATCGTTTGATGTTGCTGCGGCTGCTGACAATGTCGGTAGGAATGATCGCTGACAGTACTGCTTCATGGCGAAGCACGTACGTCAGCGCATAGATTAGATGCATCACCAAACTGCTGTGTGTATCACGGTCAATTGACCATGATCTGTCCGTAACGAGCAACTATGGGCAATAAAGCTATTTCGTCAATTCAACGAACGTGGTCAAAGCATCCTCAGATCCCACAATCATGAACATTATGTGATTCCCGTCACCAGCACTTTGAAGAGATTTGACGAAACATGGCGGGGGCGATCGCCTTTTGGAAAATCTGAGGCCTACGTAAAAGCAGCGCTCTTTTACGCAATGACGCCATCGTAGCGCAATGCTTCCTCAAGTATGCAATTCACAATGCAGCCCCCACTGTCTCATCAATTTGAACAACACACAAGAAAACAAACAGGACGCCCTGCGATGTTAGTCATCGACACAGAGCATAATACACCCATGTAAGTCTACTTACTGTTCTGCTCACAACACAGAACCTCCCACCCAAAGAAGTAAGAACAGGAAAGAAAAATTATCTCTCAAGCGGCGATAGCCGCATGTACTCTCTTTAATTCATGTTGCCCCGGCTGCCTCCAGCCTTGTTCATGTCAGTTTGTAGGCAACAGGGGCTGCATCAAAGCGCCTTCTTCGGTCTTTTCTCCCATTACATTGTCTTCATCTTGAGAAGCAGATTTGGTGTCGGCGTGCACCTGGGCGTCGCATGGAAGCCCTTTCAATGCTTTAGATAATAGAAGGATAGATTCCGTCAGCGAAATCGCAAGTTTGTGGTACCAAAGTCAACTGCCAGGCAAAGTTGCTTGAAAACTTTTAAATGCAATCTTTTTTCAGCAAAAATATACTTTTAAAGGATTTTCCAGCATATAATCTGTATTTTGTACTTTATGCGTCTCCAACGTGATTCCTTGAAGAAATGATTCCTTCTGGCCGTGTTCATGCTGCTGAATTTGTCCTCATTCAACAAGTTTGGGCGCTCTCATCAGCGTGCATGCTTTGCGCACATATCCAAATTTTCGAACGCCTTTCCATAGGGAGTGACAATAGGGAGTGGCGATATGGGATTATGAATAATCGATTCCGAACATATTATCTGCTTGGTTTCCATGCCCATCATCGCCTACCAGGTGCACGGGCTGTGTTTTGTCATTTTGTGGCAAATGTAATCTATGGATTTTGATGATGATGATGATGAACGCATTTCCATGCATGTAGCACATGCGTCCGCTGTACATGTGTCACCTGTTCATCCCTTCTGGGAGTAAGTTCCTCCTTCTTTTCTTTGGCCTGAACGGTGGATGTTATGTGTATCCTGTTCTGCATTTGCCTCAGCTTCTTGTTCTGAATGGTCAGCGACCTGACGCTGTGGAGACCCGTCGATCCGTTCCTGTGCCCGCAAAATATACGTTTTCCAAATTTCGCACCCAGAGAATGGATTAATGGTTGCTTTTGGAAGTTAGAGGCTCCCGTAGCAATTCAGCGATATGCGATTCAAAAATCATTGCTGAATTGCAAATATTGGTTTTGTGTAAAAAGGCCACATGCTGCATTCCAGCCTTAGGTATTTTACCTTTATTGCTTCACCCGTAAGTATGCGTAAGTAGAGATACGGCCATATATACGAATTCTAACGCTGGTCGACACATTCAGGTTACACGGCAATGCCCCAAACAACGGTAAGTCCTCCTCCCCTTTGAATACCCACAATCCAACGCCAAACTCACCCTCGGCAAGGGCAACACCGCCAACGAACAAAATATCGTTTTCTGCAGACTCCAACGCGTCTGAGTGCCACTCAGAGATTCCAGAGTCTGCATTTGCTGTCTTCATATCCGCAGGGAGTTTTACGCAATTTTATGCCTGTTTATACGAAAAGACTTAAAGAGTTTCTATGTTCGAATGCGCGTAAACACGAGAATATTTGCACCGTAAATAACAAGTATGGACTTGACTGTGTTGCTCACTTTGAAATATTGCCTGAAATTAATGTAATGCGTGAATATTCCTGCATATGTGGCAGTTTTTGTACGTGCAAAATATAATTCTCGTTGCAGACATGTTTTGAAGCGCAATTTCATGCACGTTTCAGGCGGCTGTGGTCTAAATGTGCATCATCGATTGGCACTGGCAGAGGAGTGAGTGGTCACAGCCTTTCCGTCTTTGTAATTTTGTAAAGCAGAGATGCCCATTCCACGAAGTGATACCCATTACGCATTTGGGTTGCCAGCAATTGAGCCGGTTTCTAGATGACTGGCAGATGAAATTCAATGTAAGTTCACATTGATTTTAAATTTCTGTTGTTCATTTTATTGCTAGGAATTTCCCCACCAACGTTAGGAGCACATAGCGAGGTAGAAGGCATGCATGCATCATCACATTTTTCTTGAATTTGATAGTGGGAATTGCATTTCAGAGCTTAGAGACAAGCCTTAATTTTCCTTTAGAGAGGGGGCCCTCCGCCTGGCATTTGAACATTTACATTTAAGCGAACGGAACTCATAACAGCGCGTTCTGTTGTGTGCTGTAAAAAGTAGACCTCCAACCTCCCAACCCCGCAAGATGTTCCTATATCGAGTGCGCGAGATTTGCGGCATGAGTCTTCACTAGTTGCTCAGCAACAATCTCACGCAATTCCTTAATTATAAGTAGATTTCATGAACTTGGCTTGTCATTGGCGAACAGTTCATGAGCAGGATTTTTCACTTATCAACAGCGGCCAATTCGATTCACAACGAGCAAGGAGATAAACTGGCAAGAACCCGCACAGTGCGAATATCCCCTCACTTGTCGTAGCTATGGTCTCCCAGCGCCCAGTCCAGCCGCCCCATGTCGTACTCTGCCCCTGCAGACGGGCACCCCTGCCTCATGAACTGCATGGCGGCTTCAGCCTTGCAGGCGGCGTCTATGCGCCTGTCTCTCCAAGCGTCTGCTTCCTCCGGCTGCTGGCCACCGCCGACCTCGGCTCCCTCCTCCGCCTCGTTTGGCACGTCGCTGTGCTGCCTCTTAGTGGTCACCACGGTGTAGCCGATGCCGAAGGTCTCCACGGGAAGGAGATGGGAGGGCTCTTTCGTCAACCTGAGCAAGACACAGGTGAGAGCGTTTCTTTTCGTGTTGGCGGAGCGCTGCCATCACGTCAACTTGAAATTGAGCGGAGTGTGGCCCCTTTGGGCGTTTTACCGCTAGGAAAGAACTCAGAGAATCAATGATTAGTGTACGTTTATCAAAATAACTGAGATGTGTTTCCTAATGATGTATTCCCCGATGAAATGCGTTGAACTGTCAAAAGTATCGAATGCAAGCACCGCCCATGTAACATTTAGTTGTCGGAATTGACGATATATGACGTTTCAGTTGATGATGGCATTAAAAAAGTGACTGAACGCTCATGATCACGACTGATGCACCCGCTCATATTCCACATGAGTGCACTTTTGACCCGTCTAATTCCACTCAAATGCAAACAATATGTTTGGCTCGCACCCTGACTTTCCATATGATTTTTGATCTATTATACGTAGCAACTGACCGATTTGCACCATGAACACCACGGGAGTGTGCACGTACCACATGAAAAGGCAATGCGCTATGAATAAACACTCTGCATATATTCAGTACGCACATGGCATTCAAATAAATGGACACAAAATGATACTCATACATTTAAGCAGCTTGCGGAGTATCAACAGGTGCTTCATTGTTCACATTGGACGCATGGTTTGGTTCATAATGCATTTTTCAAATGAAAAAAACATGTCCCCATAGATTCTTTAAACCATTTATAAATGTTTAAAAGCATATGAGAAATCAGGGTGAGCATGGTTGCATTTACTTACTCTTGTTGGGCGTCTTCTACAGATGCGTCCTCCTTTGATGGTACTGGTACTTTGTCCCGACATTCACCGTTGCCATATTTCCCGCCACTTGCAGGTTCCGAGCTCCAATTATCGGCTTTCTCCACAGCACTCTGCGTTTCCCCCGAATTCCCCCCACTTCGGTTTTGCAAATCACCTTGGTTCGCTAAATGAGCACCACGGCCATCCGCTGCCTCATGCCCGCTGCTTGTTTCTGCTTCTTCCCCAGTTTTCACTTTTTCACTCGCTTGTTCTCCCCCCACAGGTAGCGTGTCGACATGGCAACCGTCATCGGCGTTACCAAACGCATGTTCGTTCTGTTCGTCCCTGCTTTCTGTGCTGCCGGTGCCACGTGCTTGGGCGGCATGTGCCCTCCGACAACCGTCCTCTGGCATTATTGAAAGCGCCTCAGTGGCGGACCGATACTCACCATTCCCCGTTTCTACTACCAATCCCAAGCATTCCTCGTCCCCGTCCTCAGCGCGCACAAGATTTTCATTTTCATGTCCCTTGACAGCCACCTCATCATATTCGATGCCTTGAGGGGCCCCTGAGGGACTATTGGCCTTGGATCCGCGGCTCAAGCTTCCTTCAATGTCGTGAATTTCACCCAATTCACCACCGTCACCCCTCCAATCCAATGGCGATTCTCCTTGCCTCACATTGCCGCTCCCAATTTCGCATGTTGGGTCATTTTTGCTGCTTTGGAGCTCGTGGACAGAAGCACCAATCGACAGGCAATGGGAGCGAATGCTTTCGCTTTCTTGTGCTATGGCACATTCCTGGTGCCCTTCAGCAATGCCGCCCAATGAAACATCTTGGGAATTCTCATTGGAGGCAGTCGAATCGATTTCGTGATGGCCGCCTTCGCATTCGGAGCGTCGCTTGCGGGGAGGTTTCCCCGACTGTGAATTCCGTCTCCTGCATGCATATCTACTTCAACGCTAGCATTCAATGAATTCATCTTTATCTTTTCTACAACGCTATTTCTGAGCAACGATTTTAAATGTGTCTGTGTGTGCATACGGCTGCGCGTGCCAATTATTGTGAAGCTTAACCTTCAAAGTTAGTGCAATGCACTGTCTCAAGGCTTCATGAACGAAGCCAATGGATTTCGGCGCATGTCAGTTAGTAGAATTTTCTAACATTTACATCACATATCTGGCAGCATTGCTATTGATAAGGGCTTATCTGTATTCTACTGTTCACAGGCATTACCTTTCATATCGACGATAAGCAACCTGAATGACTTGAGCTGCATTGTCGCGAAGCTTGTCTACCATGGAGTCCTCAATCTGCTTCGGATATGCTTCCCTGAAACGAGCTGCGATTGACAATTTCAGCACATCCTTCCAGGAAGACGGTTAGCATCGACTTGCTGTAATTAAAACAACACCAGATTTGACACACCGAATTTTTTTACTGGCGGGGTGAGCGGAAGCATGGTTTGATTGCCTTCTGCCGTAGGAAGACATGGGAGTGAAATGTCATATCCTGAATGCGGAAATTCCCTAGCCTTTCCCACGTCCTGCAAATAAGAGAAAATTTCTCTTTCAAAGGGTTGAGAATGTGGGATATGGTCGACCTAAATGTGCTCATGCTGTATATGGTCCGTATGCGCATCCACGGTGGGGATCTTTCTCCGAGCGTCATTGGCCCAATTGACTTAAGCGCTCTGAAAGTTCTAAAATTTGACAGATGCATCCCCTCTTTTCCTCTTGAACATGTCGACAAATCTGTCGTGGATATAAATCCAAGCTGACAATAGGGAAACTCGATTCAAAATAGCTTGCCCCTCTACGAGTGTCCCCTTCACCGATCCCCATTCAAAGAGCTATCTTTGTTTACCGATCTGTTCTGTGGCCTCATGGCGGTGATCAACCAACGCGGAACAATTGAGCATCTGAGCAGCCAGTATGATCCAAATTTTGTAACATATCATACATTTAATGTGTGAGGATATGGCCCTATGACTATGTAAGATTTAGGTACAAATAAAGGTGTGTCTTATATGAGAACACCCAGGACAATGCTCAGTAACATCTGTTTCGACACTACTTGCTTATAACGCTTGCATAATTATATTCTCTGCTTCACAGCGGCCAGCATACCTTGCCCGCATCTTGGCATGGTGATTTCTGTAATGTTTTTGGATGCATTTCACAGCATTCAGCCTCCTGCGCCCTTCCTTTTGCGCTGCAGCTCTTCTGACCGACGACTGAATAACAACTGCAGATATTTCCTGCAATCCTCACAGATAATTAACGCAACATCTACATAAAGAAATCCGTTGTAGTTGTTTCATAAAGGTCAGGGAAAATGTATACCATCAAAATCTCTGCAGATAAGATGAACAGAAAAAAGGCTATTCTGGACATCTGCGGCTCGGATGGCAGCACAGATAGCTGAACTGCATTATCATTATAGTAATCATTATGACAGCTTCAATTATTTCTTGCTTCATAATTTGGGGTTGTATGCATGGGTGACGTACCATCAGCTACAAATTCTGGATCAGTTTCGCATGCTTGTGCTACGATTCATTCCATAGCCGAAATTTTATAGCCAATCCTGAATCTTCACGCCATAACTCACACCTAATTTCCATTTGGCTCTGCGTAGTTGCATACCCTGAGGCTATTGTGTGGTTTTGTTTTGTATACATCATAAATGGGCCCTGCAATAAGAAGGATTGGTCTTTACGCCGCAGACACTGGGCGTCACGTGTAAAAGTAGTATTTACGTTTTCATGCGTAAATGCGCGTAAAAGTACGTAAATTTTGACCCGGTGTACATAAATATAGTACATGCATGTACTGAGTCTGCATATGCAGACTCAAGGAGTCCGCGGAACGGCAGCCAGGCGCGCTGGAGTGGGCAGAAAACGACTTTTTTCCGACGACGTCGTTACCCTTGCCGAGACTAGGTGGGCGCTGTACTGCGGGTGCTCGAGGAGGCGGATAACTGACTACTGTATGGGAACTCATCACGTAACATGGGTGTCCAAAG